>JAQZBX010037604.1:0-23730 GCA_029593785.1 Cabassous unicinctus | reverse complement strand
AGTCTCTCACTCACTTAAGAAATGTCCCAAGAAAGGAGAGAAAAGTCAGTCTGTTTTTAAAAAATGTAATATAATTTTCCATGTGTTTATTTATCGTTAAATTAGGGTAAATAAGCTAAATATCTGGGTTAATGAAACTACTTGTCCAGAAGACCTTATTGGCTATTGGCTTTGCAGGTGACGCTGCCAGGGAAGGTGGAGTTTGGTGAGCTGCTGGCTGAGGACCGCCAGGCAGGAAGGCGTGTGGAGAGGTACTCCAGCTCTTTCTTCTCCATGCATGGCAGCTCCTCCTGCTGAAATCAGCTAAGTCTGCTGTTTGGATTTCTTAGAATCCTGTTCTTACAACGAACTTTGTGGAACCAAACTGACTCACGTTGGGAACTTTATTACCTGGCAGGCTTTGTAGTCTTGGAACTCTTATTGCCATGGTTGTTAGGAAGCCAGAGTCTCTCCCACCTCGGCATCTGTCCGTGCTTGCTTTACCTATTCTGAGGAAGACCCAGTAAGGACTCAGCCCCGAGGCCTCATTCCTTCTGCCTACGAAGGTGAAACTGCATTTTACAGGTATAAAAGAGCACAGAGCAGGAGAAAGAGCCAAGAGCAGAATCAAAAGGAAACCTAACATTCTCAATATTCCAAAGCACGTGTGGTGGTTGATCTAGAGAACACTGAGTTCCCTGAAGTTCTGTCATTGTTGGACAGGGAAAGCTTCTGGCCTGGCAAGGAGGGATCATAAGTATCTGGGGCATACTCAAGTGCCTCCCAGGGCATTTTGCTTGGATCTGTGGTTTGGCTCCTCTCCTACCTCCACCCTGTTTTTGCAGTGAAGTAGAACCTAGGAAATATCCCAGGTGTGGCCGGACTTTGACATTATTGTGAATGCCCAAGAGTCACGACAGTCCCTTTGCAAATATACATTTAACCCAGTGGTTCAATTAAGACTCTTGGCTCTAAGCTGGGCATCTTCATAAGAAAAGCTGTAAAAGAGGAGATAGGATGAGGCGGGAAGAGGAGGAAAAGGAGGGAATGAGGGTGAAAGCAAAAGGGGACTTGGAGATGAAGGAGGAGGAGGAGATTAGTGAGACGGGAGAACTGGTTGGCCCATTTGTGAGTGCCATGCCCACCCCAGTGCCCCACAATCGGGGGACCCGGTTTTCTGAGGCTTGGGAGTACTTCCACCTGGCCCCAGCTCGTGCTGGGCACCACCCCAACCAATATGCCACCTGCCGCCTGTGTGGCAGGCAGGTGAGTCGTGGCCCTGGGGTTAACGTGGGCACCACAGCCTTGTGGAAGCATCTGAAAAGCATGCACAGAGAGGAGCTGGAGAAGAGTGGCCATGGTCAGGCAGGACAGCGCCAGGACCTGAGGCCCCAAGGGCCCCAGGTCCCCCTGGGCATGGAGGGTGATTGGGCCAGGCTCCTGGAGCAGGTGGGAGCCTTGGCTTTATGGGCCAGCCAGAGGGAAAAGGAGGTTCTTAGGAGGGAGCGGGCAGTGGAATGGCGGGAGAGGGCTGTGGAAAGGAGAGAGAAAGCCCTGGAGGAGGTGGAAAGGGCCATCCTGGAGATGAAATTGAAGGTCAGGGCAGAGAAGGAGGCATGCCAGAGGGAGCATGACTTGCCGGCAGCAGCGCATCCCTTCCATTTTGTCTGAATCGGGCTTGGAGGATCTATTCTGAAGACACTGACTTAGACTCATAGCCAAGAACCTTTTTAGTTCCAGCTCAAATATAAAGCAAAATAGTTTAGTGGACTTTTGTTTTTGAGAGAGAGACAGTGCAGAGCATGTGTTTATTGCAACCGGTCTGAATGTTTCAGGGCAGAATGTGCCAGTCTGTCATCATTGTTTGGTAGTAATAATTGGATTTGTGCCTTGCAATTGGTTTTGGTGGAGCTGAAGATTTCAATGGTTGAAGCTGCTTAGGAAGCCAGAATGTGCCTATATGGTCATCTCACCCTAGAAGTGACCCCACCATCAGCAGAGCTTAGGCTTCCTGGGACCAATGTGTTTGCACACATACTGATGGTGATTCAAGGCCTGGAGACAAAGCTTGTCCTGTGCAAACCAGCAGTGGAAGGACAAAGAAGACTAAGCCTGAGATCTCTGGACCTCCTGCAATGCACATTTCTCCTATTGTTGCAGTGTTGTATTCTCTGCCTATATTAAAGGTATTTCATCGGTATAACCTGAGTCCTGTGAATCTTTTTGACAATCTAACATGTGACGTTATTAATGTCTAATTAGCACAGAAAGAATTAGACTTTTCAACTCACTTAATTCTTAAGAGTTAAGAATAGAGAATGCAAAATTTATTCACAAAGATTTAAGATATAATTTCTTACTAAGGTCACTGAAAGGAGATGGTATAAATGGGCAAGAGGAGGAGGAAACTCAAGAGGAAAAAGAAAATGATGGAGAGAGGAGGAAAAATGAGGAGAAATAAAAAACAGAGGCAGAAAATTAAAAAAAAAAAGAAAAGGAAAAAGAAAGCAGTGTAGAAAAGAGATGTGAAGACAGGAGAAGAGAGGCAGCACTGTAGGGAAAACTCACCATGGAAAGAGAAAAGAGACCATGAGTGTCTAGAAGAGTGAAGGACAGAGAATATTTTCTTAGATTCTGAGATTGATTTTAATGAATTAAATTGCTTTTGTTTTATGTCCAGAGACCAGTCTGTGAGCAGCAAGCTTGGATTTTCCTTCTACCTCTGAAATGTCAACTGCATGAAAATCCATTCTTCAATCCTTTCTTTTGTAACTGTTCATCTTCAAACATTCAGAGATGCTTTGAAAGAGAATCCTTACAGTCTCCACAGGGAGGGAAACAATTTCCTGGGCTGCTGGGGCTATGCTTAAAATATTAACTCAGGAATAGAATACAATCACACTGGAAACTGCTCTGGCCTTTGGGCTGGAGCTGATTTTTGTTTTGGAAGACTCCTCCAGAAGCTATTTTTTTTTTTTTTTTTTAATTTTAGGTGGATTTGGATTGGGGATGGGGGATCAGAGGTAGCTGGAGAAGGCAAGAGGAGATACAGTATCTCATTATCTCATAGATATCCCAAGTACTTTATGGGCATCAACATCCCCCAAAGTAGACAAGATCTTGGTGAAACATTGTCATATGTTTTGGTCCTCACCTATATGGCTCACTTTTACTTCCTAAACCTGTCAGGCAGGCCAGATAGCCAGACCTGTCTTCCATGGGTGCTGTCTGTGGAACATATATACTTATTTTTCTAGAAACCTGCTGATATGAAAGATTTACCTCCTATGTGCTCTACCCCTTTCAGGGCCCTCTCTATCGGCAGTGAAAGCACGCATGCTCAATGCAAACGATGAACGATGATGGTTTCTGGGAGTCATGTGGCTGGACATTTGGGTCAGAGCCTTATTGTGCCAAAAAAAAAAAAAAAGATTCAAGGAAAAAAAAGAAGCTACAATAACTCATCTTTTAAACAAATTAAACAAACATACATTTGGAATGGGGCTTAAGAAGGGAAAGTTAAGGAATCCAGAAGGGGTTCAGCTTTGCAAAGCCAAACCAAATAAACACACCCCCCCACAAAAAACAAATTTTGCAAAAATAGCTATAGGAGCTATCTTGCTAAACTCTGATGCAGACTGAAGTGTGGGTTTTCAGATTATGGTGTGTGTCCTACATGGTCCTCAGTACTTTAGCCTCTCTTCCTTTTTAGGCATTTTCAATTGAATTGCTTTTGCTTTCTATGTTTCATGTTGGGTAGTTTTCTTTAGATTTTTTGAAAAATTGCTAAACATAAAAATGTAGGGGGTGAGAAGGACAAGGACCCATGGAGATGAACTGGCTTAAGCATAAAGCACAGGCCTAAAAGAGAGGGATATATGCCTTGTGGACAGACCGAGCCATTGGATGAACTCTGGAGTTTTCCTGCTTTCTTGTGCCTTCTTATGCTGCATCATCTACATCATCAGAGCTGGGTGTACAGGACCAGGGGCTGTGGGCTCAGGAGTTCTTTGGCCCAGCATGTTTTGCTCCAATGAAAAAATTGCTATATGGAGGGACCCTGAGTTTTAGGTTTAAGGCTCCCTTCCCATCTCAGCTGCCGGAATGGGGCTGCTGCATGCTAGGCTGGAGCCCCTGGCAATGTCTTGCCCTCGGGGACACATAGGAGCATGATAACTACAGGTCTGACACTCTCCTTGCCGTCCCTGGCATGTCTAAGCTTTAATTCCACTTTTAAAAAAATCACTCTCTCTAGAAAGCCTGAGACAAAATCCATTCAATGACATGCAAGATGTCATTATTAGAATAATTTGGGGTCTTTTTTATTTTATAGAGAAACTAAATCAGTCAGAAACATTGCCACTTTAACTAGTAATAATGGAAAACACACCTCATTACTGGCCAAGTCCCCAGTATGTCCTACCACTGAGAGATGCCAGTGTAATGAATATTAGCACAAAGTAGGCATCAAATATATGCATGTTGACCTAATTAACCGCTAAGGAATGCAGGGGGAGGATAGGAAATTACCACTTCCCAAACACGTATGGTTGCCAGGTGGCAGGTACTTTGCATACCTTCTCTCATTTGATGCCCATATTACCCTGGTGAGGTTGGAATCATTGTACCCATTCACTGATAAAGAAGCTAAGGCTCCAGAGGTCAGAGTTAACAAGTGATGGAGAATTCAAAACCAGATCTAGCAGATTTCATAATCTATGTTTTGTTTTTTCGTTATCCCACACTGTTTCCTAGAATCAATCTCATAGTAGATTTATGAATGAAAGTGCAGAAGTAGGGATAGGTGAAAGAGAAATTTAATGATAAATAGTGAACAGGGAAGAAATATCCCTGAGACATCGACTATGTGCCATGTACTCCATTACTGCACATTAAGTTAATGCTTCTATGTAGTATTTGTTATTATCCAGTTTTAGAGATGAGTTAGGTGATGCTCATGGAGTTTAACTACTTGATGAGGGTGTTAGCTAGTAAGGATTTGACACTTGGTCTGTCTGACTCAGAAGCACAATTTCCTTTTGTTATACCATCTGCCTGTATACGGGCATGCTAAATTCTCGTCCTAGTTCTGCCTTTTATTAAATGTGACTCAGTCAGTTGTTTAGAATCTCTAGGCTCAAATTACTCACCTGTAATATGAGATGTATAGTAATCTGATGGACATTCAGACCTAGTTCAGAGTCTTGTTGGGAGCATCATATGGCAAAAGCATGTGAAGGGGCTTTAAAGGGTTGGTAAGTTGTTTAAAAAAATACAGTAGGGAATACAAGAATATTAGAGTGAGGAATTACTGATGTTTGGCAAGTTCTTAAAAGATCCATAGACAAGCTGTGTTCATTTGGGGTAGGAGAGAGACTATTCAATGATTCCCCAGTAGGGAAAGTTCTCTGATTTCCCTAGGTAGCGTCTAGGCCATCATGCATATAAAAAGGAAATCTGATCATGGCATTTAAGGCAAAAGGTTTTAAAAAAGTCCCAAAAAACTGAGGTTCTTGGATTCAGTCTTATGTATATATATATATCTGGATGAGTCCATATCACCTATAAATATTGACATCAAGAACCAAAATCCTTTTAAGAAATAACTCTTACCAAAAAGTATATCATTAAATTCTTGTTTTTTAAACTATTGAGATGAATTCTACTAATAAACTTGGAAATTAATTGTGATAGAATGAAATCTTTAAAATCTTTTCCTATATACTCAGGACTACAATAACAATTATCAGAGATGAATACATAATCGACAAAAGGCAAATACTAGGATACACACATTTATACACTCATTCACATCCATTCTACATAATCTAAGCTATGTTTGTATGTGTCTGCAGCTCTTAAATTAAATGGCTGATATTCAGTGGGACCCCAAATCATAAATTATTTACTGGTCTTGGGACTGTTTCTTCTTCTAGAATATGAGAATAATTTTCTGTCACCCCATGTCAAAAATTTTTTGAGAATTAATGAGAATATTTATTTTACAGTGGATGTTGAAGAGCTTGGGTGAAATCATAAGTCCACAAAATAGTTCATTATAATATAAATAGTAATAACAAAAGAAACTACAACAACTAATGTTTACTGAACAAAATATTACTGAGGTAGTGTACTAAGAACTTTTCATACATTATTTCATTCAATTCTTAAAAATAAACAATGTACAGATACTATTCCTATCCCCTTCAAATAGACAAGGAAACTGACCACAAAGCTATGAAGCAATTTTCCCAAAGTCACAGCCAGCAAGTGGTAGAGCTGAGAAATGAGCTCACATGGGCTGATTCCAGAACCCATTGACTACAGAGGCTGGGAACTACCCATAAGAAGTTAAAGTTAGGGGGCCATGTTCTACTTTCCTTCTTCTCCTGTCCTTCCTCCTATCTGCCAAAGAAATAGTCAGCGTTCTGAAGGAGTACAGGAGGGCAATTTTCTCTTGTCACTTCAAAAAAAATATAATGGGAAAGCTGATACAGGAAATTGATTTAGAATAAATTAATGCAGGCCATTATATATCCAGCCATAACCTACAGAGTGGAATGGGAAAGAGTGTAAACTACAATGTAAACTATAGTCCATGCTTGGTGGCAATGCTTCAAAATGTATTCATCAATTTCAATGAATGTACCACACTGATGCAAAATGTTGCTAATGTGGGAAAATGTGGGAGAGGTGGGGAGCAGGGCATATGGGTATCCCCTATATATTCTCTGTAACATTTATATAATCAAAGTATCTTTTAAAAAATAAAAAAAGTGAAAAGACAAAAAAATAAATGTCAGCTGAGCAAAAACCTTATTCTTACACCAGAATTCACACTGCTTTTTGCCCTATTTTTCCCTCACTACATACTTCAATTTTTATTAAAGAGAAATTTAAGCAACTGAGACTTTTTTTTCTCCAGGAAATATAAAGATTAAGGATCAGGTCACATGTTCTGAGAGTCTCAAGTCGGAAAATGAGATTCCCATTTGATTTCTAGAATAAACTCAGCTTCTCTTCAGTTTCACCAGTAATTAATTGGCAGAGAACCAAAGTGTAAGGTCCTCTGAGAAAACATTCCTGACAATTATGCAACCTGACAACTGTGATATATAATACTATAGATTTTCAAAAGTTTTAATGTGACTTACCTCTCCCAAGACATCCATGGTGTTATTTTCCACAATCAAGCAGATTTCTGGCTTAGCTTAAAGGGAAATTAAATATAGTTAGTGGCACTGAACACTATCCTACCTGCCCACTAGTTTGTGTGCCTCTAAGAGAGAGTCATCATTCATTAAATATTTATTAAACATCCACTTCTGTGCCAGGCAGTATGCAAGATACCTAGGAAACAGAGTGGACAAAACATATTCACTGTCCTCAAGAAATTTACATTTTCATGGAAGATACCGACACACAACTAAAAATTATACTACACTGAGATAAGTACCATGATTAGGAAATGTAGTATTTGAAGAAAGCTTTTAAGAGAATTTCCTAGCCCAACCTTGGGGGATAAGAGTGGAGATGAAGATAACAGATACTTGAAAGTTGATCAGAGGTGAGCCAAGTGAAATGTGGAAAGGAGAAGCAGAAGGTGGGGCATATTCTACATGTCCAAAGGCCTGAAAGTAAGGGTAACTTTTAGGACCCTGGACGATACAGGAAAAGCACTGGATTTTTGTTTGGTTGCTTGGTGCTGGAGAATATCAGGGAATGTTGCTATGATTTTGTAGACGTCTAGCTAGATTCTGAGTGCCCCTATCACTCCATTGCCAGCACTTAACAGTGTCCAGCACAAAGTAGACATTTATAAATCATATTGAACTGAAGTAGCAAGTGGCTTCAGTTAAGTCCTTGAGTTTGGCTGACAAGGTCTTTTATGAAGCAGAGAAAAAAAAAACATTTAGCACATGTGTAACATGCTATTAGTACCTGCTACATCCCCTCAGCATTTACCTTCAGACTTAGGGCCTCTTACTGTGCATACGTATGTCTGCCTAAGGCTTTTTGTTTTCTTCGTTTGCGGGGAGGGAGGTGGTCATGAGAGCTCGCCCCTCAGCCTGCAAGTAGGGCAAGCTGGAGGTCTCAGAGAGTTAAAGGTGATAACAGATGGGGAGTTGGTAGATAAGTACCCCAGCCCCTGTCCTTCATTTGGAGTAACTTTGATGTGTGTTCTATTCTGTCTCCAGACTACTCCACAGGAATTGAGGTCTAAGCCCTCTGTGGAAACTGGCTTAATCATGTACATTTTATTATCTTTCTTCTCTTCCTTGGCTCATTTCCTTACTCTTCTTTGAGTATTTTCTATGATTATCTCCCAAATAAATTAATTTAACTCAAATCCTTGTCTCAGTGTTTTCTGTCAAGGGAACCCAAGCTAAAAAAAAAGAAAAAAGAATCCCCAAACACTAATGGGAGGAAGGGCATTTTTGTCTTCTATTAGCAAATGCCAGGAGAATGAAGGAGCTGAAAGAAAGGACAATTCCTAAAAATGGCAGGGACAATAAAGGCAGATTTCTCTGTGGCTCAGTACAATCAGGTTTAGAGTTCAGGGTCCAGGGGAGCAAACTTGTGATGGACAGGTGACTTGCTGCCAAGAAAGCAAAGTTAGAGGAGAACAGTAAGGGTGATGGGGCACACAGGAAAGGAGCTGGGGTGGCCTGTGGCCCCTGGTCACAGCTGGTTAATAAGGCATTGTGCAGGAAGAGAGAAGCTGGGTGAGAACCTGTACAGTGGGTCTGTGATACATTTGGGTATTTATTTCAAGGTTTTCATGTTTAATTTTGTCTTATGCTACATGAAGAATGACCAAGAGATGTAAATTGGGTTTTCAGTAAGATGTAAGTTGTAGCACTGTGCAGGGCCACTATAATATACACTCAGGAAACACCCCAAAATAGGTTAAAGTCTGGATGAGACTGCCCAAACACAACCTAGCTGGCCTATTTGCTAAAGGTATAAGCCATGAAGCAGGGAAAATCTAATTCTATGAACAGGTAGGTAGAGTTTAGTATTTTTGAGCGTCCACTGAAGGTAGTTCAAAGAAGAAACAAAGAGAAATGGAGAGACAGAGAGATGCAGAGCCAGACAGGGTGGTAAGAGAGAGGTGGAAAAGAGTAGAAAGCATTCAAAACCAAGATGAAGATATTTTTTAAAAACACAGGACACAGTTTAAATGCTGACAAGGAAATCAGATGAAGGTATGAACTGAAAAACCTTGGTCAAGTGGGGACACAGCTTGCCTAACTTAGAATTGATATTTCTTTTCACACCCTGGATGGCTGCCTTCACCGGTTTGTCAGTAGCCAGGACAGGCTAGGCAATTTCACATCTGTGCTGACAGGTACACCCTAGTAAGTGAACAAATGGTGATACCGAAAAAGACAAGAAAGGTCTGTTTCCAACTCTTCACAGGCATTGCTTAAGGTTCCATAAAGAACTTGATCATCGGGGAGATTACTGCTTAGCCCATATCCTGAGGAGAGATGGGGACAAGGGTGGGAAGGGAGGGAAGGAAGGAGAGAGGGAGGAAAGGTGAAAGAGCCAGAGCCAGAGCGAGATGTGAGAAACCCATAAACAAGAGAGACTTTAAACTAAGAAACTCTTGACTGCAGCCACTCCCATCTTTATGAATTACAAGGTTTACATTTCCTTCAAAATACCGAATTGCAAGACCTTCAGTAATAATGCAACAAGATTCTAAATAAAAACTTGGATTTTTTTTGGTGCTTATTCTGCATTCAGAGAGCTGAGGAAACATCTAGCAGCCCATGCCCTTAGGTTTTGTATAGTTATTTTCTCTGTTTATCTCATTTTCAAAATCAATTAATTGTTCACCCACATCACTGCTTTTCTCTTTGCCTTCCTTTTATTATTATTATTGTTTTTAAATACAGTTCTTGGTCACAGTGATCGAAAAACCTAAGCCTGGAGCTTCTATTTTTAAATATTTCCTTGCATCAATGAGCAAAGTAGAATTTTCACATTTCCCCCCCTGTAGAGCCTCATATTTTGAGCCAGGCTACTGTGGATGTTACAGCTCAGTTCCACAGTCCTGAGAATGCACGGTTAGGTTAGATAGCCCATCCCCACAGGCTCCTCTATCAAGGGCCTGGGCGGTCTCTCACCCCAGCTGGCTTTTCTGAGGTAGGGGAGACTCCTGCACAAGCTGATCACCTTCCTCTTTCCACACTGCCCTTATTTCCTGTTCTCCAGCAAGAACTAAGATGGTTCAATTAGACTTTGGCAATTATAATTAAAGAGATGTCTAGTATTCTTAGAAAACATTAAAGTTGTAAATAAGTTAGTGGTTACCAGGAAACTGATCAATCTAAGGCTACATGTGATTTTTCTTCTACTAACCAAATCATCCTTTTGTAGCCCCCTACCCTTACCCTACCCTCAACAAGAGTAACAAGACTCAAGGAAAACAAAACTCCAGATGCTGCCTTGCAACCTTCAGTGTGACAGGGCACTTCTTATCTAGAGGAGAGCAAGGTAGAAGGATAACAGAGAGTACAGAGAACTAAAACCCTTACCAAAAACTTTGACTTTGGTGCTGCTCATCCAGATTTTGCCAGACCTGGCTATAACGTGGCAAGAGAACTTCCGGTCGTCATCATGGATTTGGACTGGAGAAAGATAGAGTCCATAGTTTGTACCTATTTTGACTCTCTCTTTAAACCAGGTGGAGTTGCTGATGGAGTGATCTTGGGCGATAAGTGTTTCCTGAGTTCCATTATCCTCCTGGTGAGAAAAATTGTTACCAGTTATTGAGTACTCAGCTGTGCCATCTCGGGGCTAGATGTTTCATAAGCATGAATTCATTTATTTCTTATCAAATAAAGATGATGAGGAAGAGCTGAAATGAAGAGATACTTAATATGTGACTATAGAAAATATTACATTCGATTTTTAATTTTAAACCACAGGCATCCTCTCCTAACACAAGTAGAAAGTGGTTGTTTTCCCCCTTCATAGCCTTCCAGAAACTGCATGGCTGGGGTGGGGTGGGGGTGAAGGGTTGATAGCAGGCCATAATACTCATTTAGGAAGTTCTGAGATCTTAATGCTAAGATGTGCTGCAGAGGCAGTAACAGTTTTCCTTAATAAATCTTCGCCCAAACTGGATGATTATAGCAGTTTCCTCTTCCCAGCATTCCTTCTGAAAGGGTCTCATTTTAGCTCCCCTTAGAGCCTGGACCAGGAGGAGGTAAAAAGGGCATAACAGCCAACATTTAAGGAGGCACACACTCCTTGGGTCTTGCAAGTGCAGGATCAACACCTGAAAGGGAGTTCTTCCTTAAATTTTGTGTCCTGTGAGCCTCCTGGTCCAAGTCCTGGTTCTTCTGAGTTTGTTCTACTTTAGAGAAGACAAAGAGTAGGCTGTAACTGTTAATGTTTTTGGAGATCAGAGTTTATTTGGTTCCTCTCTTCCACATTCTTTCTGGGGTCTGTGAAGGAAAGACCCTGTTATGTTGTGCTCACCAGAATTTCATGGTTGCTGGTCTCAGTAAATGTGCTGAAGGGGCCTAGAGAAGAGCGGACTGGTGAGGGACACTGGGGTAGAGGATGGGTAAAGTCCTCCTCTTTGAGTAAGAACCAGTATCCTCATTCCCAGCTGCGCTGAAAACATTCTGATGCACAGTCTCCTCCTCTCCTCTCGAGATTCTAACTCAATCGGTCTGGTGTGAGGCCCAGGCTGAGCATTTATTTTTACAGGTCCTCAGGAAAGCCAGGGCTGAGAACAACTGCTCTGACTAGAGCAGGGGTTCTTAACCTATTTTGTTCCATGGACCCCTTTGCCAGTGAGGTGAAAACCACGGACCCCTTACTAAGTCCACACTACACTCTGTATTATTCAATAAATATATCACAGCTTCACCAACACGTCCCCACAAGAATAATGTTTTCTGAATTTCAATTCAAGCTCAGGGACCCCTTGTTAAGAACCCCTGCTCTAAAGGATAGATGAATTGTGGTGAGCAGGTGCTTGGGGAAATGGAGGGAACTGAAATGCAGAAGAGCAAAAAAGAATGCACTAAACAGGGGAAGAAACAAGTCACAAAATGATGAAAACCAAGACCTGCGACTTGGAATCTCTAGCTTAAAAAAACCCAGACACATTCAGGATAGAAAAAAAAAAAAAGGAAACCATGGGAGCTAGAGAATTCAAGTGTGAACTGGGAGCATGAACAGAGTGAAAAAATGAAGGCAGCCTTCTCAAATAGTTTGCATAGATATTTCTAGTATATACTTAGCAGAAACTCTTATGTAAGATACAATTTCTTAGCTAAATACAGCTAAGATTTGTATCAGCATTACACACAGGAAGTACTGCAATTACATCCTGTAAAGAAGCCTTACCCTGGTAAGGTCTTACTCCTGAAGCAATCATTGTGCACATATTTATTCCCTGGAAAGGAAGCACCTGATAGTCTGTACTGTCTTTCTAAAGAAGAAGGGTATTAGGAAGCTTGTATTCCCAAGACAGGGACCCCAAAAGGAGCCCTAAGTTTTCGGTGGTGTTATGGATTGAATTGTATCCCCCCCAAATATATGTTGAAGTCTTAATCCTCTCTACTTCAGAATGTGACTTTATTTGAAAATAGTGTTGTTACAGATGGAATTTGGCAAGTTAAAATGCTTTCAATACTACAGTAGGGTGTGCCCCTATCTAATATGACTGGTTTCTCTAGAAGAAGAGGAAATTTGAACATGGCGGGACAGACAGAGAGTGTCATGTGAAAACTAAGGTAGAGCCTTCCATGGACTGCTGGAAGCCAGAGAGAGGCATGGAACAAATTCTTCCACATCGACTTCGAGGGAGCATGGCCCTGCCAACACCTTGATTTTAGACTTCTAGCTTCCAGACCTGGGAGACAATATATTTCTGTTGTTTTAAGTCACCCAGTTTGTGGTACTTTGTTCCAGCAGCCTCAGAAACTAAGGCAGGTAGTGAGAGCAGAAGAAAATGGCATTTCTCTCAGCATCTGGAGATCTGGAGGCCAATATGAATGAAGCAGGCTCCCCCTACAGGTCCTGCAGCACCAAAAGATATGTTTTTACAGCCTCTTGCTTTATGCACAAGCACTGATTGTGAAGATTGTGGAGTTCAAAATGCTACTTGTTCCTTTAGTAAATGATGTGCCATTTGGAACCTTTCCATCTGTCACTTTTTCATAGGGAGAAGGGTAGTCACAGGGTGAGGTTGGAGACTGGTGAGAAAAGCTGCTTTTTCCCTTTATTGTGTAGCAGGGTGGTTTGATTGATGGAGGAACAAGATATATATATATATAAATTATCCAAAAGGTTTTGTTTCTGGGAGGTTGAGCACTGCAGAGGGAAGGGTTTCTTCTTTCGTTGAGAAAGAGAATTCAATTGCAAAAGCGTGTCCTAAGATCTGCAATATTGGCGACCCTCAGATTCTAAGGTCTCCAGTTTAAAGGGGTGGGGGAGAACACAGCAAGAACCTGCACATGAATGTCTGCCGTCAGCAAGCAAGTGGGAGAAGGAGAGGTGGAAAAGCTAATCAGAGGAAGAAATAGTGCTAATAGTATGCTATGACCTCTACTAAAATTTTGTATTCTTACTTTGTTGAAGGCATTGTGTAATGTTCTTTCGAGTCTCTTCTCATTTACTCACAACAATTCAATGGAATAGGTACAATTATTTTCCAGATTTTAGCAATGAATAAACTGAGGTTAAATAACCTGCTTAAAGGTCACATCAGGTAAGAAGGGCTTTAAGTCACAGCATCGAAAGACAGGGATGTCTAGAACCAGCCTGAGAGACAACATGCACTAAACCAAAACAAAATAAATTTTTTTTTCTGGAGTATCTAATGAAAAATGTAGAAGAAATGGCAGGAAGCCTTTATGTAAGTTGTAGGTTACAGAGGCGTCGGCCATTTGCTGATTGAAAGGGGACTTTCTATGATATATTGATTCACCTTTAGTGATGGAGGGCAGAGAGTATACCTCAACTCATAGCTGATAATATTGATCTTAGATAACCCAGTCTGTAGGAAATAAACTGGTACAGATTCTTGTATAAGCCTTTACTCTAGCTGGTTTTTCTTTTCTTTTCCTGTTCTTCAATAGAGAAAAATTGATAACTTAAAAAGTATATATCAAGAAGTAACTAAAAATTCACGGCTTTCTCACCTTGGTAGACCCTTATATCTTAATGGGGAATGTGGTTTTAATTAGCTAATATATATGACACACCTACCCTAGTCCTGGCATTCAACAGATGTTCAAATAATTCAAATTCACTGTTCTTTGACTCTCCCTAGGGTCAACCTACCATTTCATGAATATTTGTTATGTGCCTGGCTAATTTGAGGAACTATGGAGAGTTGTAAAACTAACTCTCTGGAGATTAGTTTTTATTACTTACTGAGTACAGATACTGTGCTAAGTAGTTGAGTTTCATTACCTTATTTACACCTCACAATACTGTGAGTTTGGTACTATTTTACCCCCGTTTACAGATGAAGGAACTAGAACTTAGGTTTGGTAATGTATCCAAGAGCCATGACAAACCATACTGGCATCTGCAGCAAAAGGAAATATGTGATCCCTATATGCACTTATCAAAATATCTCTAGATATTTTGACCAAATGGATAAAGTTAATAAAAGATCTACAATTAAAAAAAGATGAAATTACATATTGCTGATTTGTTCCCTTGTCATTGTCAGCCATTATAAACTCGCCCATGTGGATTACAACGGCCACGAAAGCCAAGGAATCACAGGCTGATTGGGAGTTTCTCAAAACAAATTAACAATATCCTGAATTTATTTAAAATTTTGATATTTTGCTCATCATGGATTTTTCCGTAATTTTATTCTTCTTTTTTTTTTTAGGTACTGTAGCTGGGGATTGAACCTAGGATCTCATACGTGAGAAGCCAGTGCTCAACCACTGAACCACATTGGCTCCCCTGACTTAGTTTTTTTTGTTTATTTACTTGTTGTTTCTTTTGTTTAGTTTTGTTTTTAGGAGGCACCAGGGACGGAACCCGGAACTTCCCATGTGGGAAGCAAGTGCTCAACCACTTGAGCTACATCTGTTCCCCTCTAAATTTGATTCTAAAAATATTTTATTAAAATATTTATCTTGACTACTAATTTTTTTTACTCCCCCTTAAATTTTTCATCCAAGGTGAATGCCTTACTTCAATCTTAGTCCTTAGGTCATACAGCTAGTTAATGGTAGAAAGTTCATGCTCTTAATGAATTTTCCATTTACAGCTGTACAAAAGTGGTAGAAGATTCAGTCCTTGAAAATTCTGTTTACAGTCTATCTGAAGAGAACAGATTCTTAAGAAGAGCAAATACAAAATCAGGGCTCATAGAAGAGAAATAAATGTTTAATTAAATTATGTGCAAGAGTTTGATAAAATAATTAGCATGGTGAGGGCTGGGTGGGGTGCTATTGGATCACAGAAAACTTCTCCTATATGTCCCTTAAAGACCTGACATACCCTGAAACAATTCCTAAAACTTCACTATTTTTGTATTAGAACGAGAATTTTCAATCCAGAAAAGTGACTTTGGTAGTATTTGATTTAGTGATGTTATCTCATCTCCTGTCTTGCCCGAGCCCCTTGGAGACAGGACCATCTCAGAGCTGGCTGTGTTGACCACAGCATATGGCAGATGCTGAGTGTACAGCACTCATTCAATAAATGTTGTTAACTATATTGATTGCTACTTTATCTCCAAACTATTTCCTATCTTCACATTTCCTCCACTCTTTCTCCATCTAGTCAGTGCTGTCAAAGCATGCTGTTTGCAAAGTTTCCCACATCCACTGTTAACAGCACCAAAGCAATATTTTTCTAATCACCGCTATTGGCTGTCAACACTTCGTAGGTTAGCTAGCACTTTGTTTACTATTGTGATGAAAACAATTAGGGTAGAAGGTTACAGTTTTGTTTACTGAAGAGCTAAGCTTTCCACAAGCATAGGAAACCAATGCTGTTTATAGCAGGATTTTGCACTTTGTTTAAATACAAAATTGGACAAATATTAAAGAAGAGTATATTGGGAAGATACATTTAGAGATAAAATTTAAAGAAATATAAGCATCTAGGTTTTATGTACCATTATCAGTAATATTGAACTGTTTCAATCTGAGCTATTCCTCTCCTCTTAATGATTTGAAGAGAGAAATCTTAGATTATTTTTTATCCATGGGCTTTGGGACGAAACAGTCCCTCAATAGCTCCCCCACTTCCACCACCAACTTGTATTCACAGGCCACTGGGTGTAGTGCCATTGAATTGTGTACCCCAGTTTTTACAAGTGCTTGGTCTTGGTCCACATTCTGGTGGGTGTGGACCTATCTGAAAGAGGGTCTCTTGAAGATGTTACTTCAGTTAATGTGTGCCCCACTGAATCAGGTTGGGCTTTAATTAAGGTTACTGGAGTCCTATAGAAGCAGAACGAAATTCTGACACAGAGAGAGGAAGCCCTGGGAAGAAGCCGAAGTCAACGGAGGCCAGAGGAGAAAGGAGAAGTCATTGCTATGTACATTGCCATGTGACGGAAAAGCCAAGGAACAAGGATCACTGGCAGCTAGCCCCAGAACCCCACAGTCTTTGGGGAGAAAGCATTACCTTGCTGATGCCTCGATTTTGAACTTCACTTAGCCTCAAAACTGTGAGCCAGTAAATTCCCCTTGTTTAACAAATACCACACTGTGTGGTATTTGTTTTAGTAGCTGGGAAACTAATACACAGGGTCTTGGTGTATTATATGCCTGTAGTTTGCAGTCCAACTGTTCTTTAATTATCCAGCTCAAACAAAACCTTTTCTAAGAAGCTTTTCCAGGTCTATCTAATCAGAATCAAGCTATTTTCCTCATATGCTGCCAGTTTTTACATTTTTGTTAAAGGTGTATTTCATGGTAGGAAATATCTCTAATATACTTTTGTATCCCTGCAGGGCTTAGCATTCAGAACATATTCACATATGTTTATTGGAATTGAAAATTATATTTGGGAAATCAGGATGATATTTTGGAATGATAACAGAATAGCAGTGTGTATTTAGAGGCTCTCAGAATAAAGTCTGCAGAATTTCCCTGATGACTATATGCTTGTGTCCCAAGACATAAAATGGGAAAAATAATGCATCCCATCTAAACATACATATGCTATGATTTCTTATACATCATCCCACCAATTTATATAAATCCTCAGCTTACACTGAAATATTAACACTTTGTATTTACTTAGTTACTTCTTAGGCTAGTTCATTATTAGACATATTGTTTATTTGCATCTGATGTTTGTCTACTTCAGCATAGTCACAATCCTGGAACGTAACTTCCCAAAACACAAAGGATACACTCCACTAACTCTTTAACATAGCTTTAGCATGGTATCAGGTATACATAGTAAATAATCATTTTGTTCATAGAACAGAACATAAAAAATAACCTTTTCCATGAGTGCCATAATATAATTTAATTAGAATTTATAAAATTTCATATACATTGAAGACATGGCTTTTGTTTTCCAGTGACCTAGATAATTTTAGTTTGTAAAATTGTTTCTAGGGTATAAAGAAACACTTGGCAGGCAGGCCTTTGCAGTTTCTCAGGGTTACTGAGTCCAGCTCAACAGGTTTCTGCCCTCCTGAGCTCACCTGCAGCATCCCCGCTTCTTAGTCTTTTTCTGAAAGCCACATCATACTGTGTTGGTAGGAACAATTGGCTTACTGTTATCAATGTCATTATTATTATTCATTGAACAAGAAATTAAAGACAGTCATCGCACAAAGAGCTACAGTTTATTTCCTAATAGAAAGCAATTAGATGGTTTCATATGAGACTGGCTGAATTCTACAGCCATCAACAGTGTGGGACACAGATGTAAATCAGAGGAGCAAATAGATTTTGGCTTTTAAAAACAGAATGCACAGTAGGAATTTAACCACTACATTAGCCAACACAATACCCCCATTGAAGAGAGGTTTCTTTCAAAAAGTTTCCTCAAATTGTCTGTATTATGGTGGATTCTTTAAAGTGACAGCATGGTTTGAGGTTTTAGCAGTTTAGTATTCATCTTCTCTCTGTGTGACCTTACATGTACTCTCGCTGACTCTCATTTATCCTAAAAGTCTCAGCAGCATCCACAGATAATGGCTATATAGGATTCCTAATTTCTTTGAAGAAATGTTTTAGATGAAGGAAGCTGCACCAGCTCTCTAGTTGTTGATACGTAATGAGATGCCACTCATCAGCCAATCAGACAGCATGAACTTAATGAGCATGGATTTAGTATGAGGACATATTTTCAGTGGGGAAAAGGGATGGAGAGAAACAAATCCATTAAATTATTAAGTCCCAGTTGTTCTAGGCACGATGCTAGATGCCAGGGGTTTTTGAAGTGAGTGATGCAGCTTCTTGTCCTGGAGAAACTCCAAGTCATATGAAAGACACAGGCTCACTGAGGCTTTGCATTTGCTTGGAAAACATATCACACAGCCATGAGATAAGTTAAGAACATTACAGATCAACTTACTGGCTACTAAAATCTCTACAGTAAAGCTTTATTAAGTTGATTCCATTAATAGTGGATTTGTGATAATAAGGATAGCAACTTTATGCCCTATCAATGAAAATATTTAATAATGTAAGTAAAGTATAAACAGTGCATTTCCATACTATACTGTTTAGGATAGCACAATTCTGCCTTCTTGAGCTCATCTCTACTTTTTAAATCTTTCCTAAAAACCACATTATAACATGTTTGTTAAGAACAGTTGACTCATACTAATAATGAACATATTGACCAGAAAGCCTTAATCATCTTGGAAATCAAAAGCCATAAAGGCAGAAATATGTTTTATTAAAGATGATGAAGACACATTACAGATTTTAGAATAGGTTGAGGAAGTTATTTTAGAATTTTTGTTCTTTTCATCCTACTAACTATACAAAACATATCTAGACAGTGAAAAATTCATAGCAGGCTGTATTTTAGGGCCTACTTGTCAAGTCAGTTATTTTGGATTTGCACATTCCCAGAGATAGATTTTCATATGTAAAATCTAGTTTCTAAGATGGTCCATCAAATTATAGGTAACAAAACATGAATGATTAATCATATGAATACAATATCTTTCAAACTGTATCAGTTGCTGCATTCATGGAGCTCCACGAGTTCTGTAAGAATTTTTGAATCTTCTGTTTTTGCTTTGATGACAATCTAAAATATTAATATGACCATATTGTGGATCATGTAAATGAACACACTAAGTGATTCTCTAACTTGTGTTTATATTTGACTTAATAATTGTGTTACCCTCATGTTATCACCTGATTTAATAGTATTAGATGTTTATTAAGTTGGTTAATATCTGATTGCCATTTGATTGGCTTGCCTCAAGATTAAAATGACACAACTGTACCCATATCCATTATTATACTCATGTTGATGTTGTTTACCAGTTATGGGAAAAACTATGATGATTTCTATTTGAAAGATATATTAAAACACAGGAATTTTAGTTTTTAAAATTAAATTTAGACTTTAAAATAAAATGACACAATATGGCAGAATAATGTTGCAGCCTAATGATAAAATGACAAAGGCAAAGGAAGACAATAACAAAGATATGTGAATGATATATTCACATAAAGGGCAAGCCAAATTAAATTATGGACCTGTATATATGAAAGTGTTACAATATTTAAAGTAGAGAAAATAGTTGGAGAATTTAGTCATCACAGCACCTGATAATTAACTCAATAGAAATTACAATATTGTAGCCATATCACAGTTGCTTTGCCAGAAGATGGATGTAAGCCATCTTTGCAAAAACTAACATAAAAGAGTTAACTAACCTGGAATGGTGACGACCACTCCAACAGTCATCACCATCCCAGAATCCTCAGGATTGGGGAATGAACAATGGACTAAAGTAGACTTACTGTTATTCTACTATAGGCTTATTGTGATTCTAGCAATGGAGGAACTTTTTTCATTGATGTGGAGACCACTGGAGGTTCTGAGGGGAGGCAGAGGGAAAATAGGTGTCATTTAGGGACATTTTTGGGACTTGGGAATTGTCCTGAATGACATTGCAATGACAGATACAGGCCATTATATATCTTGTCATAACTTACAAAAATGTGCAGGAGAGAGTGTAAACTACAATGTAAACTATAATCCATGCTTAGTGGCAATGCTCCAACATGTGTTCATCAATTGTAACAAATGTACCACACTAATGAAGGATGCTGTTAATGTGGGAAATGTGGGAGGGGTAGAGAGCAGAGCATATGGGAATCCCCTATATGTTTAATGTAACGTTTATGTAATCTAATATCTTTTTTTTTTAAAGAGTTAATTAACCATAACTATATAAGTGAATAATTAAAGAAATTTTTTTCTTAATTGATAATTTAAAAAATATTAGTATTATATTATAAGGTGCACTAGGAAACTGTTCCATCAAAATCCATCAGTGCTTATTTTCACTCTGCACATTGTTTTAAAAATTGGAAAATATCTCACAAAAATCCAGATTTTTGGCTTCCTTTTTTTTGGAAAATTCAGAAAATATGGCAACTATGGGTTTATTGTTCCCTATGGCAATAACGGGCTAGTTCTGAGCAATGTCTTGTTTCTCTCATGTACATTTTCTACCTATCTTATACAAGCATTGGAATCAGTGTTTCCTGATCTAAAGCAACATTTTATATTTCCAAGGTTAGCAGTAGTAAAAGTTTTGGGAAAAGGAGCTCTGTCCCACTGCATATGTTGTTTGTAAAACAAATATTTGTGAATGAGGTCTTTTGCTGGACGTTGCTTCCTCTGTAGTGTATCACCGTACTCCATTCTCTCTGGAATCAGGCTTTGGTATATGGTTGGAAATAGAAACTAGCCTTTAAGAGTTGATTTCTAAATTAATTGATTGCATTCATAGACTCCAAGGCTTTCTGTGCTAGAAGGGAATCTTAGTGCCCTCTCCTCCTTCTCCTGACCCTCTTCAAACCATCCACCTAATGCCTGCCTCCCATCCAGCGTGCCTCCTTACCTATTATTACTTGTTATTCATTTTTTACCTTATTAATATTTAAAGATCATTGTAGTTATTCACTAAAAAGGGCAACACTTACCACCAACCATGCAAAGGTGAACTCAGATGAAATTTCTGAGGAGATGTTTTGAAAGCATGGTATTTCCAGAGTACGATTTATCTCTGTTTCTATTGTCTGGTTGGTTCTCCACTCATCTTGTATAACTGCAACAAAATATAAGATAGAAAAGACGTGGAACTTTGATTGGTTTATAAAGTGCTTTTCATGTGCAGAATGAGAATAGTTTTAGTATATAGGATCAGCTATCCTCAGGGCACTTTTATGAAGTAAAGAGGCAAAACCCCATGAAAGCCCTCATTTTATAGATGGCAAAACTGAGCCACTGAGATGTACAGAGATTTGCTAATGACTGAAATCACCCTAAAAGAACCCAACTCATAATTTGACATGTTCCTCTGCTGTAACCCCAAATCAGTGCTTTTATTCTTCTGGTCACATTTCCTTAACCAGATAGAGCATGAAACTTTATATAACTTGGCCTATATTTGTCTTTTTAGAGCTCAGAAACATCCTCCAAAGAAGGAATGATGCAGAAAACTATATATGCAAACTTGAAGGAAGCATTGTTAATGAATTATTTTCATTTTAAGGTAATATGAGATAAATTTTTTTAATAGTCTCTCTTTTGGGAAAGTCATACACACATATATTTCTAACTAAACTATAATAACATTAAAGGCTAATTTATAAATGAAAAGCATCACCATCCTATTATCCTAAAGATCTTATTTCCTTTTTTCTATAATATCTATATCTATACAAATCCTGCATGTAAACATGTGTTTGTTTCTCATACTTTACAGTCTTATTTACCAATAAACGATTCCAAACTATTATTCCAACACCATATTAAAAAAAAAAAACACAACCTGTCATTTATAGTTAAAGACATAGTTATAGCAGTATACTTTTAAATGGAGTTATTTGCATACCACATCATGGCTTTATTTATTTATTTATTTTTTGCCATATTTGCATACTACCAATACTACTATTTAAATTTATTCTTGAAATTATTTCCATTGTTTTAATAAATAAATTTATTTTAAACAGAAACTGATCTATGCACTAATATCTATGAACCATGAAATGCACTTGGTATGCTGATTATATTCTAAGGCACATTACCCAAACTCCTAAGTATGACATTTTTGTAAAGTTTGTCCAAATTCTGGGAAGTTGGCATTAAAAGTGGCATAGCTTTTTGAATATCCCTGAAACTCCCCATAAAAACAGAGTAACTAGAAGAACAAAACTAAAAACACATAGACAATATCTACAAGAAAACTAAATAACAATATATCCTCATTAACAGGTGGGGGAAAAACACTAGCTCACTGTGGTATCAACAACTATACAGAAAGAAACAGGAAAATCAACTGCGCTTCTGATGGCTCTCAGCTCTAGAGAATGCTAAAAGCAGCAGGTAATCTCTGGAAATCCAGGTGGGCTTATCTGAGACTAGCAGCAGAAATGGGGAGGGGGTTTTGCAAGCACCAAGTCACCAGTGCATTCAAGAGAAAAATAAAAGGTTTGTCAGTGCTGAAGCAGACAAGATTATTCATGTCAGATCCCACACTACAGGAAACTCCTGGGAATAGAATCCAAATTGAACAGGGCAGGTCCAATAAGAGAAAGTAAAGAGACAATTCAGTTAAAAGTGAGGGATAGGAGCAAAAGAAGTAACTCTCAGAAATTATAAAGACATATTATTTATCATGAAAAAAAAACAGAAGGGGAAATCCTGGAGACATTGAAGAAATGCTAGAAAATTTATCCTAACCCAACCTTTCATGATAAAAAAAAAAGCATTTAACTTATACATGGACAATAGAAAATAGAAAAGGAATAAGGTAGAATTCCTTTTTTCTTATGATTTCTAGAGAAATCATAAGAAAAAGGAGAATAGAGAGCAAAATACTATCCCTAAAATGACAACATACTAGAAAAAAAGTGACTAAAAACAATCAATGAAAACTGTAGCCTAATATTTCAAAATGAACAAAAAGAAATAAAGAATATGATACAAGTTGTAAAAAGAATAAAAAAACTGATAAGGTAATCAGAGAAAGGAAAGCTTATAAAACATAGGTGACAGAACTCCGTCAAGGATCGGAAATAATAGTAAAAACAATTGCTTCAGAAATGAAGTCCAAACCAGAACAAAAACAAGAGCATATAATCACAAAAGCCAATGCATTAAAAGAAATAAAAAAATAGAATGAAGGGAAGTTTTAAAATAAAAGAAATGATCAAAGGAGATTCAAAGAAAGTGATAAGAGATAAAAATACACAATAGGAGGCACTGAAAGAGAAAATCAAAGCAATGAAACAGAGTAACTGCTAAAACTTTATTTCAGAAAATTTTCTTAAAATGGAAAAAGTTGAAAACACATTGAAAGATTATATTGCAAATGTAGGAAAACAGACCCAGAAGAGATGACATTAGGCAAATTCTTATACAGTTTTTTTTTATTTATTGTGGGTAAAAATCAAATTTTTCACAATACATACCAGTATTTGTAAAATGATATATAAATACACATACATATATGTGCATTTGCTTACATAAATGTTGTTTATATATATATATATATATATATATTTTTTTTTTTTT
>JAQZBX010037603.1:0-23731 GCA_029593785.1 Cabassous unicinctus | reverse complement strand
TGGGTAAAAATCAAAATTTTTCACAATACATACCAATATTTGTAAGATGATATATAAATACATATGCATATATGTGCATTTGCTACATAAATGTTATTTTATACATATATATATATATATATATTTAAGGTGCTTAGATTTCCTAATTATTACTCAGAAATTACAGGGATTCCCATGTTCCCCACCTCCCACACCTCCCACAAAATCTTCACCAACATCCTTCATCAGTGTGGCACATCTCCCGCAATGGATATTCACATCCTGTGGCCTTGCCACAAAGCATAGACCACATTTCACATGATAGACCACCCTCTCTCCCACACAGTTCTGCATGGTATATGCTGATGCAAAATGGCCTACATCCATCACCACAATGCCACTCAGGACAACCCCCAAGTCCCGAAAAAGCCTCTGTATTTCAACTGCCCCCCCCTCCCTGCCCCGAAAACTTACAGTGGCTCCGGGCTCCAACTCACTGTTACAATTTCTTCCATTGCTTGAATCACAATATGTCTACAACAGAACACCACCAAGTCCACTCTAGTCCATAGATCCTCCCCTAATCCTGAGGAGTTTGGGATGGTGATGTCTCCACCTCCAAGTGAGAGAGGGCTTATATCCCATTGATATGGTGGATGGGATTACCCTGCCTGCAGCTGCAGGCCCTCTCCATTCCCTGGGATGGCTGTTGCCCATCATCGTCTCCTCGCCAGGTGACTTGGATGAATCCATTGAGTTGTAGGGTAAGAGTTGCAGCTCCACCGATATTCCAGGCACAGTTGGCACATAGGTAGGCCAGAGGCTCCAGGCTCTGGAAGTACACCTAAAAACTCCAGCATAACATATAGGTTTGAATAGAAGGGACTGATGGACCATATGCAGAGAGGACTTATTTGAGTCCATCTCTGTAACTCTCAGGCGCACAGATACCAAAGAAGAGCCCACTAATAAGGCATCAATCTCTGGGGCTATCCCCACTTATATAAGACCTGGGTTTCTCCAGAGCCCCCCGGAGCCCCTCTGTATGGGGTGATATCCACTTTGGTGTTCTATGAGAGACCACTGCCTTCATATCAATTATACAATTCTTCAATTGCAGGAATAATAAGTCTATTTTAGTCTATATTTGCATTTCCCCATCATTTTTCTTCATTCCTCAACATTGAGCATTTTGGAATGCTGATGCCTATTCTGTTTCTAATTGAGAGATGGGTTTAAAATGCATGTTGCAGATGGGTGAAACTCTCCTGATTGCACTTGATTATATGCTCTAATTTTGGGAATTGGTATTGCCCATCATCACCATTTTAGATGTCCTGGTTTACTACAATGAAATGGAAGGTAGGTGTTGCAACTGTCCTGAAATTCAGGGCTCAATTGGCATATGAACTGATAGAATATTTAAGACACTGTGACATATGTTTAATGAACATAGTGCTAATTATAGGTTCAAATAAAAGGGACAAAAAAGCCTTTTGTAAGAAAATTATAAATGAGACTAACTCTGTTAAATTGGAGATCACAGATTCCAAAGTAAAGCCCACTGAGAGGGTGCCAAATTCTTGAGATTGTATGCCCTGCCTATAGTGTCCAGATGTCCCTAGAGCCCTCAGGAGTCCCACTGTTTGGGGCACTGTTTACTGTGCTTGTCAATGAGATCCTGCTGAGATGTGCATAAGCGTAACCTCAGGAATGACCTCTGGACTCATTTTGAAATCTCTTAGCCATAATAACTCATTTGTACTTAATATTTCCCCCTTCTGGTCAAGGTCTTTTTCCATATGCACTGCTAGTTGGGCCTTGGTAATAATCCCTTGGTGCCAGGGAGGCTCATCCCTGGGAGTCATGTCCCACGCCGGGGCAAATGTAGTGCATATATATGCTGAGTTTGGCTTAAAGAGATGCCACATTTGAGCAACAGGGAGGCTTTCAGAAGGTAACTCTTAGGCAATATATAATATTGGCTAAGTGTCAATTTCACAAGAACTAGGTTCATAAGTAGAACCATCAATATCAAGGGCCTGGTGTAATGGTATGTCCTCCTTTGCTAGACATTGCCCTGTTTTCAGGTGATGCTTGCCACTCTATTAGAGTATGTAGCAAGTCTTCCCAGGATGGGAATTCAATATTCTTTCAATTATTGTGTGGGTCTCTACCCACTGAGACAATATTCAATTACCACTTGGACATACTCATATGCCCTAGAGGCATGCCCCAGGTGTACCCCTCTCTATACATTCCCCATCACTGCCACCCACACCAGTGATCCTCCCCTGTAACACTTGTGGCCCTCCTGTGTGAATACATAATTCTTGGCTGGCACTTTTGCTCTTTTTTCTTTTTTTTTTTTTTCATTTAACACCTTAACATAGCCTCTTCATGTCCATAGTTTCAGTTGAGAAATCAGCACTTACTTTTATCAAGCTTCCCTTGCATGTGATTGATCTTTTTTCCATTGCTACTTTCAGTATTCTCTCTTTATCATTAGGATTCGACAATTTGATAAGTATATGTCTCAGTGAAGTCCTGTTAGGATTCATACAGTTTGAGGTGTGCTGTGCTTCCAGGTTATGGACATCCATATTCCTCAAAAGAGTTGGGAAATTTTCAATCATTATTTCCTCCACCACTCCTGACCCTTCCCTGTTCTCTTCCCTCTGGGATGTCTATAATGTACATGTTTTGTGTTTTGTTTTGCCATTCAGTACCCTCATTCCCTGCTGAATTTTTTCTACCTTTTTTTTTATCTGTTCAGCTATCTGTCAGAATTCAGGTGTACAATTTTTGATGCCATTAATTACTTCCTCTGCCTGTTCAAATCAGCTGTTATGTGCTTCCAGAGTAATTTTGATTTTTTGCATTGTGCCATTCATCACCATCAGATCCCTCATCTTTTTATGTATTTTTATTATTTCTTCAGTATGTTCCCCCAGTGTCTTCTTAACATCCTTTATCTCTTCCTTCACTTCACTAATTTCATTCAGGATATTCATTTGTATATGTTTGATTTGTTGTTCCATATTCTGCATGTCCTCCTTTATTTAGTTTGTTCATTATACTGGGCCATGTCTCCCTGCTTCTTAGTATGCCTTGTAATTTTTGGCTTGTATCTAGGAAATTGTTTATCTTGATCGGCTTATTCAGATTGTTAGCTTCTTTTTGTAGGTTAGAGTTTTATGTTGCTTTGTTTTGTGTTAAAGTTTCTTTTTGACACTTGTTTCCACCTATTTTATATCCTTGTATGGTCAATTGAAAAAATATTATGACCATAGAATAAGAAAAAGGGATGAAAATACAAAGAATAATACTAATAATTTTAAAAGCTTGAAAAAGGACCATAAAAGAATCAGGAAAAAGCTAAGTAATAAGAGTGAAAATCATTTAAAAAAATACAAAAAAAGAAGAAAAAAATGCAGTCTAAAAAATGGAACAAGAAAAAATAGAATAATATAAAAGATGAAATGATGAGAAGTGAAGAATATAAAAAAGAATACCAAACAAGAGAAGGTAGAATTAAAGAAAATCAATGGAAGAGGGGAAAATGAAGAAAGAAAAGAAATAATGAAACTATTGAGGGGAATAAAAAGAAATCAAAGAAAGAGAAAAGCAACAACAACAAAATAACCCACTAAAAACAGGCTTTCCTCTTAGGCCCCAAGAAATTGTCTCAGGATGCCTGTGCTCATCAGTCAATCATCCTGCATCTTGCCATCCACAGGTAAGGTACCCAGTTTAAGCAAATAAAGAAATGAATAAAACATAGAATAAAAAATAATAAATATATAAAATACCATTTCAAAAAACCTAAAACAAAAAAATCTCAATCTATAAGATCCCTGACACAAGGTGTCACCTGTGTGCCTGTGGATCACTCTCTGGATCTCTTCTCTTAGGTAGTACTGGGAATTGAACCACAGACTGAGTTTATATGAGGTAGGTGTTTCTCCAAGAAGCTACACCCACTCCACAGTTTATGGAGGCTTCTAAAATTTTATCAGGCTCTTCCTGCCCTCTTTCCCCTTAGGTAAGTTGGGCTTCTAATAGTTTGTCAGTTATCTCTCCTGGCTTCCTTATCTTTGGTGCTGAATAGGCACCTGTCTGCCTATCCCCTCGCTAACCTAGTTCTTTTCTCATCCAAAGCAGTTGGATGTGACAGCCTGCCTGATTATATCCCCCTTACCATTTCCTGGGGCTGCTTCAGTACTGGTTAGGGTCTTTTATGGGATGTATAGGAGGCTCACCTGACCAAACTCACTGAAGAGAAATGACTCTTTGCCCTCTGCCAGATCCAACTTCCTCCCAGGGAGGAAGACAGTTCTTTACCCCACTCAGTTGTCTTCAGTGAGCTAGGGGTTTTACTGAGGCTACACTCCTGGAGAGGGGGTTATATGTGCTGACCCAGCCACAGGGGCAAATAACTCAAGGTTTTCCTTTGACCACTTTGTCTCTCTCTCCCTCTCCCTCCTGAATGATATGCAGCACTCTCCTGGTCTGCATATCCCAAAAAGCAGCTCATTCATTATATTTTTGCCCTTCCCCCATTGTTTTATGTGAGAGAGTTGAGCCCTGTCTACCTATTCCAACTCTACCTTCCTGGAAGTCTGTCATTAACTTTGATGACTTTGTGGCTCTCAGAAAGTTTATTTCAATTCACATGAGGTAAGCATGCAGTTTCTGTGTAATTTCACTTTTTTACATACAAGGATATACTAATTTTATCTCATGATTTTTGTATCTATACATTTTATCTTTTTCTTTATAGCTGATTGTTCCTATTATCCTAGTACAAGGACTATAATGCACAAGTGAGCAAACAATAATGCTAAAATCATTTTTGTGTCTTTTTTCAAAATTTTCAAAACCCCTAGTCTATGTTTTCTAGACAAAAATAGAAAAAAGAAAAAGGCTGTTGATCTAATTAATCTAAACAATGTGTACAAAATATCTACAGAAAACAAGACACTGATGTACCTTCAACTTTTCTGGAGTCTGCCATTACTGGGTCACCTGAGAATTGTGAGAGGTATAAATATCCCACTGTTCTCCAAAAAGAGGTTACCAAGCATAATAGAGATACTTAATGCACATTTCTTTATATGATTTAGAACAAAAATACTTGTTTTTGAGAAAGGACTTTTTGGGACATGCTCAGTGAAGATAATGAAGGCTGAAGGGAGATAGGCATTAATCTTTGAATGTTTAAGAGACATAATAATGTTTGTGAAGATAAATTTCCTCCAAGTAAACCAATCTAAGTCCACACATATGTTGTTTTTTATGTTGATGCATTTTCCTTCATAGATTTGTGTATTAGTCAGCCAAAGGGGCACTAATGCAATATACCAAAGATTAGTTGGTCTCTATAAAGGGTATTTATTTGGGGTAGAAGTCCACAGTTACCAGGCCATAAAGCATAAGTTTCTTCCCTCACCAAAGTCCATTGTCATGTGTTGGAGCAAGACAGCTGCTGACATTTGCCAGGGTTCAGGATTCTTGGGTTCCTCTCTTCCTGGGGCTGTGTTTTTGGCTGGGGCTTAGCTCCTCTGTTTCCTCCACAAGGTCAGCTATAGACTATCAGGTGAACTGTTCGGTTCTTTTCTCTTGGGGCTTTCTCTCCAACATCAAAACTCCAACATCAAAATTGCTTCTCAAAAACTGTTCCCTATGTCCTTTGCCTTATCTTTTATATTCGAATCACCCACCCACCAAGGGGTGGGGCTCAGTACCCTACTGACGTGGCCCAGTAAATGCCCTAATCATAACTTAATCATGCCCAGATTAACAGATCAGTTTACAAGCATGATCCAATTATATTTTTGGAATTCATAATTACATCAAATTGCCAAATGGCCACAATTTGTATATTGATTTTTATAGCAAGTGGGTGAAATTCAAATTTGACCAAGATATAGTAAAAATCTTCAATATTATTAGTGTTTATATGATTCAGTATATCCTAGTGTTTAAATTTTATCATTTACATTTAGCAAGCTTGTTTTATATAATAATCATATATGAGATTTAGAGTTATATATACTTATATATTAGACAAATTTATCAGAATTTTCATTTTATATGAAAGACTGGATTCTCTCTATTTTAATTTATAGCTCTAGCAGTTTTATATATATATTTTTGAGTTCCAAAAATAGATATTGGATTGTGTTTGTTAACTGGTTTGTTCTTCTGGGTGTGTTAGATTGTAATAGATTCAGAGGTTTCACTTTTACTTTATTAAATCAAGATTAGGGCATTTATTTGACCATGTCATTAAGGTGACTTCGTTTGAACCCCTGCCCTCCCATTGTGGAATATATAAATGGATGCTCAATCAAAGACAGGGAAGTAAATATACAGAAGAGAACACAGAGAGTTTATTTTTAGATGCTGGAAACCCATGTGGAGAGCTGTGCCATTTGCCTGATAGTTTGCAGCTGAAGAGACCACAGTCCTGAACAGCTAAGAAAGCCCAGAAAGAAACCAACCCCGGGAAGAGGATGGAGCCTTATGCTAGCCTACAGCTGAGATCAGAAGGAGCTGGGACCACAGAGTCTTACGAGGAAGAGGAAGGCTGAACCCTTGCAGATACCAGCAGCCATCTTGCTCCAACACATGGCAATAGACTCTGCTGAGGGAAAAAAATTACTCTGTATAGCCTTGTGACTGTAAGCTTCTACCTGAAATGAATACCCTTTATAAAAGCCAACAGATTTATGATACTTTGCAACTGCACCCCTTTGGCTGCTTATACAATAGCATTATCTTATAACTTTACCCTTTTTACTATAGGAATTCTTCACATTAAAAGACATAGGCAGGTCACAAAAATATGGGGAAAGGGCATAAAGCTACCCAAGGGAGCTGCTTTGGGGAACTGCAGACCAGGAGAATGTTGTGCATCATTCTGGAGGGAGAGGGACAAAGACACAAAAAGGCTAAAGTTAAACCTTGAGTTTTTATGGCTAGAAATGGTACCTATACCCCATGCTGAAGGTGAAAAACCTCTGTTAAAACCCTTGGCTTACTGCAGCCAACTGAGTGGGGAAAGAATGTCTTCCTCCCTGAAAGGAAGGGAGTTTGGTAGAGGGTGGAGAGTGGTATCTCTTCAGTGAGTTTGGGCAGTGCAGCCCCCTTGGAATCTCAGAAAAGACCCCAGTCAGCACTGAAGCAGCCCCAGGGGGAGGGGAGGGATATCTGATCAGGCAGGTTGTCACACCCAACCTCCCTGGGAGATAGAAGAACTAGTTCAGTGAGGTGGTATGTGGAGACAAGTGCCTAACCAGCCCAGGAGAGATAGTTAGAAAACTGTTGGAAGTCCAATTTCCCTGAGGGAAATGGGACTGGGAGGGCCAGATAAGCTTTCAGAAGCCTACCTAACCTGTGGAGTGGTTGTAGCTCAGTGTAGGTGCACCTTCTCTCATATACTAGGTCCCTGGTTAGATTCCAGGTACCTCCTAAGAGAAATGCTCCTGAGAGTGATCCATCAGATTGTCAAGCATGTACCTGGCACCTTATGATCGGGAGCTTATAGACTGAGGTTTTTTTTGTTTTTGATTTGTTAATTTTTTTATTTTTATTTTTTTTCATATTTATATTCTTTATTTTATTCAATAAAACCTGGTACCTTACATGTGGAGGGCAGGCTATGGAGTGATTGATGGGTACCAGCAACCTGAGACAGTTCCTAGGAGCCTAGGAGGGAAGCCTGTTTTTCCTGGGTTGTTTTTTATTTTTGCTTGTTTGTAATTTTTCTATTTCATTGTTTACTTTTTAAAATCTTTTCTTTATATTTTCTCCTTAGTTTCTTTATTTCTTTAATTTCATTTTTCCCTCTTTTGTTGCTTTTCTTTCATTCTCTTTTTTCTTGTTTGATCATTTCCTTTTTTTCTCTTTTCTTTTTTTTTCCTTCTGTTCTCCTCTTTATGATCTTTTATTTTATTCTATTTTTTTCACTTTTTATTCCACTATTTTTTATTCTTACTCCTTTTTATTTTTTATGATTTTTCACTTTTATTACTAATTTATTTTCCTGGCTCTTTTATGGTTCCTTTTCTATCTTTTTAAACTACTATTATTGTTTTTCTCTTGTTTTCTCTTTCCTTTACTATGGTCCTAATATTTTTCAAAGGATCACAGACAACTACAAGGATATACAGTAAATGAAAGCAATTGTCAATAAGGACGCTTAACACAAAATAAAAGACATGGGCAATTTCATAATTATCACAGAATTCCTCTTTCTTGATATCTCAAGCTCTTGAGAGCTGATAGTCTTACAAGGTATGCTTTTTTCAGTGAATTTTGGGGAACCCTGCCTGAGAATATCATGAATATTACTATTATTGTGATGTACCCACATCTTCATTTCTCCATGTAAGTATTTATAGGCAATTTATCCTTTTTAGATTTGGGTTTTATCTTACTTATTATTCCCAAATGTGTTGTGAATTCTCTGACAGGCAGCAATTTGATGTCTTTCAAAAAATGTGCTGCTGAGATTTTCCTATATATACTATTTGGATCCACAAAGTTATTTTTCCTTGTGTTGATTTCCTATGACCATTAGGTTGCCATTTGCCACCCTATGCACTATTAGCTTTCCATGATACCATGTTTGTGCATTCAGGTAGCAGGTGAATCATGGGATATTGGGCTAGTCTATTCTGTGAACCACACAGGTACCATGCTCTGGCTTCTCTTCACAGCATCCAATGTGATCCATCAATATTTCTGTGACATCCCTCAAGTCATGAGTATCTCATCTCCATTCATGCAGTTTTCTGAGGCTCTGGCACTTGCTGTAAGTTCTTGTTTTGTCTTAATCAGCTTTGTCATCTTATTTACCTCAAATGTTAACATCTTTTCAAATGTGCTCCACATGCGTTCTGTGGAAGCCTAGATAAAAGCCTTGTCAACCTGCTCTCTCCAAATAACTAGTTTTATTTTATCATTTCTGTATTACTTGCTTGTATGGGCTCCATCTCAAACAAATCAACAATCCATTCCCTTATCATGTACTTGACGCTGTGCCCCTTGATAAACCCCAACATCTTTAGCCTGAAGATCAGAGAGATTAAAGGGGCTTTTAGCAGAGTTTTTAATATGTCTTTCCTGTTTACTTAGAGGGTTTCATTTTTTCATGGGAAATAATATATTAATAATCAAGGAAAATTGCTATATACAAAATAATACCTTAAAACTTAGGTAAAATTAAAAAAAATATAAGTTATGTGTGTTTCTTTAATAAAAAGGGAGATATTCAAATACAATAGCAGTAGTTACTTATTGAGCAGAGACTTTGTTCCAATAAAATTAATTATTTATTGTAATGACTCTCTTCAAATGCTAAATAGTTAGGTTTGAATACTGGATTTCTGTTGTCATCTTAATTTGCTCATGATGGTTTAATTGAAGAAATGTCTAGAAAGCTTAAACACTTTGCCATGTTCACACTGCTTTCTTTGGAAAGCTGCAATGAATATTCAGTTCATTCTGCCCACAAAAACATGCAGTAATTTCTCTCTTTCCTCCATCTAATAAAATTGTTTTGTTTTCATGTTTATTCTTTGAACACATATAGATATATATATGCTTGAATCTGGGATGCTTTTTCATTATAAATTACACATATCTGTGAGCCCAAACTGTGTATTGTTTCTAGATAACTTAGAGAAGTCCTTAAACTTCTAAATATATCAATGAATATTCCTGTAAATGTGCAACCTAAAATCTATATCCGGGTTGCCATGTTAGAGAGATAGCAGTGGGAAGAAAGAAGGCAAGTGGTACTCACACTAGAAAAACAGCAATCTACTAAATTGTAGACATGCAGACAAAGAATGAAAACAAAATATGTAAAAGTCCTTATCATAGAAGACTAAAAAATCTGATAAAGATTTGCTGCTTAAGCTCAACATTAATCATTTTAGTGACAAAGGATAAGAACTTTGGGCTCAGGCATGGTCATTCTTGAACTGAGATGATTGGATAACACACAGTGTGGTGGATTAAAAAAGTCTGGAATGCATTACAGGCTAGTGATCATGGCAAATATGTGAAGAAAACCCAGAGGGTTATGCATGCTTCATGATTTCTTCATGATAGAAAACAATTTGTTTGCAATAATCAAAAGAAATCTGTTTCTAGAATTATTGTATATGTAATGCTTAATTCTTTGTAGAGTCATTTGTTATCATTCCAGGTGTTGTATGTGTGTGTTTGTGATTATATTAACAAACATAAAAAGCTTTTACTATTTCCCTGATGTCCAGATATGTAGATAACCTTCAATTATTCTAATAATTAAATTTGCATTGAGTAAGATTACAACAATCATGATTTTTAATACCCCAATTGTACACAATCTATAAGCATTGCCCATCAAATAAAATTGCTATATGAAGCTTAAGTAATTTTGAATGTGACTGTCAGTGTGTATTTGATATGTTTTGTTAATTCTAATAAACATTATTGTGAAATAAATCTCAATCAGTAATTTTTGTTTATTTGCTTACCTCATAGATTAGTGAGATTTGCTGAAGAGTTCTGTTTTTTGTTGTTCTGACTGCTACAGTTTACCTGAAAGTACCTACCTCATTTATCCTTTTCCTAATCCATGACTACCTAAACTGATCCAACCCTTGGCTTACAAATGTTTTGTTTGTCCATCTTTTTTGGATTTCTCTATGTATTCCTTTGAGTTGAGAATGGTTTTATTATTATGTGTTAACATATATTTATTCATTTTCAATTTGGAGCAAGGGAAACCATCTCCTATTGTTCCAATCACCTGCCAACTTTGTGTTTGTGTCCTTCCTGGTAAAGATAACATTTATTTTATTGCCAGCATTTTGGGGGTAATTGAAGTGTTCCACATAATCTTGCAATGATGGATACAAGCCAGTTGAATTTCATGAAAATTTATAAAATTGTGTGGTACAAAACGTAGACCATGATGTAAATCATGGATGATGATTAGTAGCTATATTTCAATATTTGTACATCAATTGTAACAAATGTACCATCCACATATAGAAAAACAAATTATCCAGTTAAATAATGGGCAAAAGTCTTGAAAAGACAACTGTCCAAAGAATAAACAGAAATGGTAAAGAAAAACATGAAAAAATGTTCCATATCACTAGCAATTAGGGAAATGAAAATCAAAACTACAATGAGATATTGTTTCACACCTATTAGACTGGCCACTATAAAAAGTCAGAAAACTGTAAATGTTGGAGAGGATGTGGAGTGATAGTAATGCTTATTCACTTCCAGTGGGAATTTAGAATGGTAGAGGCACTGTGAAGGACTGTTTGGCAGTTTCTAAGGAAGTTGAATACAGACTTGCCTTGTGATCCAGAATGACCATTACTAGGTATGTATTCAGAAACCCTGAGAGCAGAGACACGAACAAATATCTGCACACAGATGTTCATAGTGACATTATTCATGATTGCCAAAAGTTGGAAACAACCCAGGTATCCATCAATGGATGAATTGATACAGAAATTGTGGTGTATACACACAATAGAATATTATACAGTGGTAAGAATAAATAAATTCATGAAGATTATGACAACGTGGATGAACCAGGAGGAAGTTATGTTGATTGAAGCAAGCCATATATAAAAAGACAAATACTGTATGATTGTGCTATTATGAACTAAATATATTGTATAAACTCATAGATTTAATAATCAGAATATAGGTCACCAAAAAATAGAAGGAGGGTAGAGAATGGAGATCTGAGGTTTAATCTGTGCAGCATTGGTAAAAAATGTTGTATGTAAATATTTGGAAATGAATAGAAATATTTATATCATATCATGGTGTTTGTAACTAGCAGTGCTATTGTATGGGTATGACAGTGGTTGAATTGAAAAGTCTAATGTCATGCATGCTACTAGAAGGAAAGCTAAAAATTGTAACATGGAACTGTATAAGATAGTGAAACCTCATGTAAAACATGAATATGGGGAACATTTCATATATACACTGTTTTTTTACAAAATATAAATACAAAATATAAATACAAATATACTAGAGAGAAAGAAAAGTATAGCAGCTCTGTACAGCAAGCAAGGCATAGAGAGATTGAGAGGAGATAAGTTTTGTTTGTTTTTTGTTTATCATTATTATTGGAATAATGAAAATGCTCTGGGAATGATTAGGGTGATGAATGCACAAATATGTGATTATAGTGAATACCATTGATTGTACTCTTTGGATGGATTTATGCTTTATTAATATGTAACAATAAAATCAATTTCTTAAAAAATAAAAACTAATAGATGGTTAAAATGGCAAAGTTTGTTATATGTATATAAACACATTTTTTTAAAATCTTAAGCAAAATATCTTATGAAAATTTACATATAGAAAAATAAAATTGTACACAAATTTTTATGGGTTTCTGTATAACCACCAAAATTTAGAAACAATAGAAATATCTTTCAAAAGGTCAATGAATATACAGATAAAGTACATCCATACAATGGAAAACTCAGCAATAAAAATGAATGTAAGCTCTTCATTCATGCATCAACAAGGATGAATTTCAAATGTATTATGCTGAGTAAGAGCTGTTGGACCCAAACGCTACTACATACTATTTTTTAATTTGAGTGACATTTTCTGGATGATGGAAAACTCTAGGGACAAAAAAAAACATCAATAGTTCACAGAGTTAGGGTGAAAAGAGAGAAGTTGACTACAAAAGGGCCCAGGGTAATTTTTGGAGGTGATGGGACTGTTCAATATGTTGATTATATTGGTGGTTACACAGCAATACATATTTTCAAAACTCATAGAACTGTACACTAAAGAGTGAATTTTAGCATATGTAAATTGTATCACAATAAACATGACAAAAACAATATAAAAATAAATTTTTTCATGGAAAAATAATAATAAGTTCAAAGGGACAAGACTACAAAGAAGATATAGACAGAATGAGCTTGGCTGCATGTATAATGGTTTCAAATAGACAAGGCATTCCTGCATTGTGGAGAGGCAATCTACCATACTGTTATTCATAGTTTTCTGTGTTAGAAAATGTCTGCTAAAACTTCTATTTAAGGAAGACACACAAATGCCTAATAAATGCATGAAAAGATGTTCTTATTCACTGAGCATCAAGGAAATGCACAATGATATACCACTTCACACCTGCAAGGATGGTGATTAATTAAAAAAAAATTTCTGTTGGTGAGGAAGAGGAGAACTTGGAGCCCTCAAACATTGGTGGGAATGAAAAATTATGCAGTTACTGTGGAAAACAGATTGTCATTTCCTCTGAAAGTAGAACATATATTACCATATGACCCAGAAATCCCATATTTAGGTATATACACAAAAGAATTGAAAGCAGGGAATCAAGCAGATATTTTGTGCAGCAATGTTCACTGCAGGATTATTCAAAGTAGTCAAAAGATAAAAGCAACTCAAATGTCCATCTCCAGATGAATGGATAAAAAAATGCAGCACATATATACAATATAATACTTTTTTCAAAGAGGATTTTAATGTAAAAAACTGTCTAAAACTAGAGATTTTTCCTTTACAAAGAGAGCTTTACATGCATTCTTCAGCCTCTTTGACTATAAACAGAACTTATATACATAAAAGAAAATATTTTGTTCTCATCTAGGTAAAAAGGTTAGGTGGTCAAATTACAATATCTCATATAGTCACACCTCCAGTTATAGTTTGAAGTAAGTTGATTCTGGAAAACAGACAGGCTTTACAGAATGTGACCAACAATACTTCTCCCAAATACTCTGCTTCCTATCAACCCGTGTTAGTGAAAATTGAGTTGCCTTATCTCAGATTTAATTTTTTTAAAAAGCTGGTAATTTAAGCTTTAATCGACTGAAATAGTAATAGAAATATTCCTAATTGGATTCTGTAGAAGAAACATGGAAAAACCTTGAGCCAAGGAGGAAAATTATTCCCTAAAGACTTATTTTGGAATTTAACACAGAAATGGTGTGGGAAATCAGATAAATTATCCATCAGATGGATAAATATGTAATATTAAACAATTAGATCAAACTGGATGAACTGTCATTGGTAGTAATTTTTTTTCATGGTATGATTGATCAAGTCTTGGTCACAGATACAGCTCTGAGTTTCAAAAAAGATTCCAGCTATAGTTTCTAACAAACAGCTCCATCATTGCTGAGTATCATCAAAACATCAAAAAACAATTATTAGTATTCTCTTTCATTCAGGACTTTAAATGTAAGAGTCTAGTTCCTACCCACCCACACCACCAACAAAAATAAAAACAAATTTAAAAAATTACCCAGAAAGATTAATAACCTGTTCTTCCTGGTATCTCACTGGGTTTTCTACAACTTGCAGAACTAGTCCAAGATTTGTACGCCATGTAGATGCTTGCCAAGAGCTATGTATGCTCTTAAAATTAGTACCTGGAAATTATGTTATTTAGAATTTGCCAGTTACAAAGTCTCCCCCTTAAACAATTTAAATCATTTTACTAATGAGCTTGACTTCTTTAAAGCATAAGAAGCAGGCATCTATCAAAAAAAATAATTAGAAAATGTTGAAATGACATTAGAATTGATAGAACCATTCAGTTAATAAAATATGCCATAAGTTAAACTGGCTGTATTTTTAAATTACATATTCAAAGCAAACAGTGCACTGAGAGTTTAGTACACTTCATTCTTTACAAATGCTTTGACAGTGTACAGAGATGTTTCACATGTTAGTTCCTTGTAGCTTTTTTCATTTTGATCTTTTCTTGTTTTGGATAACTGGGTTTTCAACAGAATTCATTTCTAAAAACAAGGCATGATCCTATGAAGTTTCTCCCTTAAACACTCTTTTCATGAATTACTATTTTCATTTTACTAATGTTGAACCACATGTGCTTGTAGATAAATACAACTTGATAATTATATATAGATATTTGGGTTTTATATAACTCTGAAATTCTTGTAGAACTTTTACATATGCATTAATTTATTTTTAAAATACCTAATTTCTTGAAATATCCTGTTCTATCATTTCTGTTTTTCCAGCAATCTTCTAACCATGATTCATATGCAACTGTGGTTAGAACAATGTGGTTGGATGGTGTGTTAATTTGCCAAAGTGTTGCCGATGCAAAGTACCAGAATGGGTTGGCATTTATAAAGGGAATTTATTTGGGGTATGTGGTAGTTTGGAATTATTTATGAATTTCAAAAAGAGAAATTATGTGTGTAAACTGGTCTGTTGCTCTGTATGTTATACCCTTCGATTGTATTAGATTCAGCTGAGATGCCTTTAATTAAATTATGCTAAGATTATGGCTTTGATATTACCACATCATTAGGGTGACTCAGTTTGAGTCCCCACCCCCTTTGTGGACTATATAAATGGACACTGAATCAAGAAGACACACAGAGGAATAGAGAGTGCTCCATAGACAGGGAAGAGGAGATAACTTGTCAGCTTTGATTCTGCAGTCTGGGAAGAGAGATGAGCCCTTCACCTGATAGATTACAGCTGACCTTGTGCAGAGAACACAACAGCTGAGCTGGAAAGAAAAGAGCACTCAACCCTACAGCTGAGGTTAGAAGAAGTTGGGCCCATGGAGCCTTAAGAGGAAAGAAGAAGTCTGAACCCTAACAGATATCAGCAGCCCTCTTGCTTCAACATGTGGCAAATGACTTTGGGTGAGAAAGTATATCTTAATGGTACCGTGAGTTGAACTCTTTAGGGCCTTGTAACTGTAAACTTTTACCCCAAATAAATATCCTTTATAAAAGCCAACAGATTTCTGGTACTTTGTATCAGCACCCCTTTGGCAGACTAATGCAGGATAAAAGCTTACAGTTCCAAGGCCATGAAAGGTCCATACTGAAGCACCATCAGAGATGTTTTTTCACCAACTAGCTGCCACGTGATGAAGCAATATGGCCACTGATCTCTGCTGAAGTCTGAGCTCCACTGATGGCAGCCAGACATAGGACATGTTTCTTTCCAGCCCTTCTATATCATTCTTGGCTGTTCACTTTCTTTGTGATTTCAGCTGTAAAATAGCAGGCATACAGCAGGTCATGTCTCCTCTTGAGGTGCTTCCTGGGCCTGCCTCTTGGGCCTTTGTGCTTAAGTGATCTTTTAGTTCTTTCTCACATGCCAGGATCAAATATGGTGGCTTCCTTTACCCTCTGCCTCTCTCTGTGTATCCATTTATATCAGACCAAGCAAGGGGTTGTAGTATCAACCTGAATCATGCCTCACTGTCATAGTCCAATCAAAAACCCTAAAGTGATCTTATCAAATAATCTAATCAAAGGATCCTCAACTGAATTTAATGTAATCAAATATTATCACACCCACGGGAATAGACCAGTTTATAAACACAGTCTTTCACATTTTGTGATTCATAAAATAATCTCAAACTGCCACAGCCTGTTGAATGAGATGATTTCTGTTTGTATCCCATGCTTGTTCCTCACTTCAATTGTCTTTTGATGTAGGTCTCTGATAGTTGCTTCATTTATGTAGTGTCCTAAGACACTAGGACCAGTAGGAATTCAGGTATGTAATACCTGATATTTATGATTTTTCTTCCACATATTTGATTAATATTCACCTGATTAAGATTAAGAATGTAATTTTAAATTTTTTGTTTTCCAATTTAAATGAAAAATAAACATTTTTCTTACAAATATAAAGCTCATACTCATATGAAATGATCATCCCCACTTCATGTTTTCTCATACTTCCCAGATATTGGCAATCCTGATTTGGGCTTGTCAGGTCTTTATTATATTTTATATTCTAAATAGTAACCTTTTGTGCCTTTAGTTCTGAAAAATATCTCTATAATAATTTCTTCTCCTGCATTTGAATTTTTTTCAAAGATGTTTATTAATTCTGAGAAATTTGTTTTTTAATTACTCCTTTGTTTTTGCACTTTGAACCCTCTTCTTCCTTCTCTTCCTTCATTTATATATTGTTCATGCATATTGACTTAAGGTACTATTAATAGTCTCATTTACATGAAAATTATTTTTTCATTTTTTTGTGTGACAGTGTATATGTGCTTAGATTTGTGCATATATCATTAATGTAGTGACCCTAAAGGGTCTTTCCTTGTTTAGGAAAGGACTGTGTTTTGCTTATGGATTTCCCATGATTTGGGGTTATAGAAGAAAATCATGACTAGAGAAATATTACACTGAAACCTGTAAAATGGAAAAAAATGCCTTGAAGGAAATTGTTGAGAGAGCATCTGAAAGCTCCAAAAAATTCTAAGTGAGAAATAATCTTAAATACCCACTCAAAATAACCTTCAGTATTCTAATTTTATTTCTACTTTCTTTAGGACAGTGTCTGGTGCTCTTGGATTGTGAATGCATGCTTGATTGCCTGATGCCACATGCAGATATGAGGAGTTGACCTCGGATTGATTTTTCCATGATTCAAGATTCATATTTTGAGTCATTTCAGGCTATATATTCTGCCTAGGATTATATATATATATATATTTTTTTTTTTTGTTCCCCCTCTTAAGGATATTTTGTAGCTGAACTGTTATGTTCATTATTATATTGATTATTAGTATAGTATTAAAATAAGCTAGAAAAAATACATCTATTAATAAAATATAACCACACATACAGAGAGAAACACAAACACTACAAGATAAAATAGAGACAGGTGATATATTGTTAGAAAGATAGATAGAGAGATAGATATAGAGATATAGATATGTAAATATGGTAGATATACTAAAAGTAATATTTTGGTAAGCAGCTTTATACACTTAAAATATTTGGCCTTGAACTGGGCATGAAATCAAATTTTATTATCCTAAATTAATGCAATTTTTATTTTAAAATCTATAATACAGAAAGTAGCAAAGTATTATAAATGATAAAGAGTCAACTTATAGGCAGGGAGAAAAGCTTACAAAGTATATGCTTTGTTGAGACCTAGGTTTTAATAGTCCACATTCCAACAAGGGCAGCTACTTTAATGGGGATCTCAGTGTTGGCTCTATTTTGTGTTCTTAATTATGCAGTTCAGTCTCAATTCTATTACTTTATTACTTGGTACACACATTTGTAGCAAGGTGAATACAATGAGAACAGTTTGAATTGAATCATCTAAATCAAAATAATCAATATTCTCTTCCAGGGTTTATTAGTCAGCCAAAGGGGTGCTAATGTGAAATACCAAAAATGGGTTGGTCTTTATAAAGAGTATTTATTTGCGGTAGAAGTCCACAGTTATCAGGCGAGAAAGCATAAGTTTCTTCTCTCACCAAAGTCCATTACCACGTGTTAGAGCAAGACGTTTGGCAGAGTTCAGGTTCTTGGGTTCCTCTCTTCCCAGCGCTGCATTTCTCTCCAGGCTTAGCTCCTGGGTACTCCACAAGGTCAGCTGTAGATGATCAAGCAAATGGCTCACTTCTCTTCTCCTGGGGCCTTCTTTCCAACATCAAACCTGCTTCTCAAAAACTGCCTCAAATCTGTTCTTGCCATGCCTTTTATATTTCCTTCTCCCACCCACCAAGGGGTGGGGCTCAAGTCCTACTGAAGTGGCCCAGTCAATGCCCTAATCATAACTTAATCATGCACAGATTAGCATATCAGTTTACAAGCATGATCCAATTATATTTTTGGAATTCATAATTACATCAAACTGCCCAACTTCAACACTCCACCCTCTGAATTCCAAAAATACATTATAATATTAAAAATCTTTAAATCAATAACAATTCATGTATAAAATCATATCATAATCATTTTAAAGAAATATAGTTCATCTTGAGGCAAAGTCCCGTCTGCTATAGACCTCTGAAAATTACAAAACCATTTAACTGCTTCCAATACACAAATGGAAAGACAAAGGATAAACATTTTTATTAACATAAGGATAAATTGGGAAGTTAAACATGAGTCATGGATCCTCTACAGTTCAGTAAACTGCAGGACATCCTCCATTCGATTTAAAAGTCTGAGAGTCATTCTTAAGATGATGGTTTCTTCTCCTTGGGGCCACATGGGAATCCACCCTTTCCACAGTCTTGCCCAAGGGCCATTCTTGGTTCCACCCTCATCAAGCATCTGGGTGTCGACCAAGCTTCAGACCTCACCCTCCAATAGTGTTGGGGTGATTGGCACACATTACCCAATCTTTGGGTTAGAGTCTTAGCTCCCCTAGTACAGTGAGGTGAAGACATTTCCCCTAACCTTTGGCATACAAGTTCAACTCTCTCAGAGAAATGAGTTGACCATCTGGCCTTCCCTAACCTTTGTCATACAGGTTAAACCCTCTCAGAGCAATGGGTTGACCACCTGGCCTTCTTTAACCCATGGGGGACAGGAGCAACCCTCTCAGATCTGTGGGGTGCTGACTTTAACTACCCTAATAATTGAGGAATGTGCCCCACCCTCCCTGTATTCTATGGCAGCAAAACTATTTCTGAACATCTGGTGGGAACATCAGCCCTCTTCAACTGCTTGGGCAAACTCACCCTCTCTGTACACATGGGTGGGGCTCCTCTCTTGGCCCCAGGTGATGTCTTCATTCCAGATATCTGCTTCAAAGGTTTTCATCTTAAAGTTGTTTCCTTTTTCATGTCTCATTTCCATGTTTTTTTTTAGTCAAAGGGAACAGTGGTTTTGTTTTTACAGTGCTCTCAAAAACTTTGTTGGTTTAGCAGGCAGGAAGCAGGGTCAAACCATCAGACAGTATGACTTTTCACAAGCTTTTCTGAGATAATTGCATCTTCAAATCTCCTTTACAAGTTCCAGGTTTAGCTAAGTTTTCAAATGGGCAATTTCATCTGTGAACCTGATTTCCAGAAACATGGAAGTTCTGGAATCAGTATATCTTTCCTTTGTGCTCAAAAGTTCAGTCCTTAGTGTCTTGCTTATCTAGTATTTTGCTATAACCTGCAAGAAGAAACCAAGCCATATTCTCGAGTTTACCTTGGAAAGTTCTTCAGCTAAATGCTCAGGTTTGCCATTTTCAAATTCTTTCTTCCACATAACACCAGGAGTTAATCTTGCTAAGTTCTCTGCAATTTTAAAACATGGATCACCTTTCCTCCAGTTTCCAATAATAATTTCATCATTTACTTCTAAGGCATCATAGAAAGTCTCTTTAGTGTCCATATTACTAACAACAGTCTCTTCAAATCAAGTTAAGCCTTTTCCATCAAGTATCTCACAATTCCTCCAAAGAATACCCCTTACCCATTTATAAAACTACTCCAACATTTTGGTAATTGAAAAAGCACTTCCCCACTCCTTGGTACCAAATTCTGTATTAGTCAGCCAAAGGGGTGCTAATGGGAAATACCAAAAATAGGTTGGTCATTATAAAGGGTATTTATTTGTGGTAGAAGTCCACAGTTACCAGGCCAGAAAGCATAAATTTCTTCTCTCACCAAAGTCCATTGCCACATGTTAGAGCAAGACAGCTGCTGACATTTGCCAGGGTTCAGGTTCTTGGGTTCCTCTCTTCCTGGGGCTGTGTTTCTCTCAGGGCTTAGCTCCTGTTTCCTCCACAAGATCAGCTGTAGATGATCAGGAAAACAGCTCACTTCTCTTCTCCTGGGTCCTTCTTTCCAACATCAAAACTGCTTCTCAAAAACTGCCTCAACTCTGTTCTTGCCATGCCTTTTATATTTCCTTCCCCCACCGACCAAGGGTTAGGGCTCAAGTCCTACTGACGTGGCCCTGTCAATGCTGTAATCATAACTTAATCATGCCCAGATTAGCATATCAGTTTACAAGCATGATCCAATTATATTTTTGGAATTCATAATTACATCAATCTTCCCAACTGCAACCCAGGGCATCAGGATCCTGTGCCTTGAAGTTCTCTCAAATACATGGGCAACTAGTAAGGTAATCATCCATTGTCTTCTCCACGTGATATCATTCTCTGTTTTAGCTAAAAATCATCTTAACTTCTTTCAAAATAATTTTAAAATATGGAAAATATTTTCCTGAAAAATATGTGAATTACACAAATGTCTAGATTTGAAAAATTAGGACATGGGTGCATAGCTGACTATTATGTATTTGAAAAGCAAAAGGTTATACAGAAAAAATCTGGATATTTAGTTGAGACATATTCATATTTAAGAACATATATCAAATATGAGTTAAAATTCTTTCCATTATATTTCAGAAAATTTTAATACAGATAATCCTGCTTGTATGTTCAGAATATCTTAGGAACATTCTGCATAGAGCAGTTTTAATCTCTCTGATCAGCAAGCTATAGATTATGGGTTTTATAAACAGGGGCACCATGCGGTAGAAGATGGCTGTGAGAAGATTACTGAGAAATGCCTTATTTCTAACAGGACCAAAGGCTGCAATTAACTCTAGAAACTAAAAAGAAAATAAGAATTGCTTTGTGATGGGTACAGGTAGCTAGGGTTTTCTTATGGGCTTCCACAGAATGCATCCTAAGCATCGTAGAAAATATATTAATATAGGACTTAAGCAAAAAGCAGAACACGATAATAGAATACTATCACTTAGAACTAAGGCTATAAACTCAGAAAACTGAACATCTGAAGAGAAGATCCTCAAGATTTGAGGCACATCACAGAAATATTAATGGATCACATTGGACCCTGTGAAGGGAAGCCTGAACATGCCACCTGTGTGAATAGCAGAATGGATGAGCCCACTTTCCCAGGAGCCACCAGTTGCCTGTGTGCACAGACATGGGGTGATGGTGAGCCCCTAGTGCAGAGGGTGGCAAATGGCAACATAGTGGTCATACAACATCACCACAAGTAAGGCCATCTCTGTGGATCCAAAGAACATGAACAAGAAAATCTGGGCAGCACACGAGGGGAGAGACATCAATTTACTCCCTGTCATAGAGTTCACAATTATTTTGGGAAAAGTAATCAAAATGCAGCAAAGGTCTATGAGGGATAAATTGCCTAGAAAGAAGTACATTGGAGAGTGTAATTTTGGGTCTGTCACAATGACAGTAACAGTTAAAAGTTTCCCTGTCAGGGCTCCCAAATAAATTACTAAGAATAGCAGACCTTGCAGGATTTGGAGCTCTCATGAGGTTGAGATATCCATGAGGAGAAATTCAGTGAATAGAATGAGATTGTCCATTTCTCATAATTTGTTGCCATTTCCATGCATTCAATATATAAAATAAGAATATACTAAAATAAATTGGAGATAATCTACATCATTAACAAAATGAAATTCCTCCATTAGTATCCATATATGTCTTATCCTGAGAAATTGGGCTTAGAGAAATGAACAAAAGTCATTATTTTGAAATCAATGATTTCACAAATTTCCCTTTTCACTTTCTTTTCTAACTCTCCTCTTATGTGTTAATTTCAACATTATACGAACAGATAATCTAAGATCTCAAATTATTTAAAATGAAATCAAAGCCTTTCAGATATGAGTCATATTTACAGTATTTTAGTAAACTATCGTTTCAAACTCTGCCATGAGACATCAGGAATTATTTTCCCATTTTATTCATTAACAAATTTTAATTCCAGATAAACTCTGTGTAAGACAACCTCTGCATCAGCCCTTTTGTTTGAGCAGTGAACAGCTGTTCTCTTCATGTACCAGGTGACTAGGGTGATTGCTGATATCACGGAGTCATTGGCCAGTTGACTAAAAATTGGTTTCTGTAACACAGGAAATGAATGGTTCAAAGATTCTTCTCCAAATGGATTTAATCCATAATCCAAGAAATGGATTATACTTCCTCATTCTTTCTTGCTTCCCTTGAGCCTTTCATACTTTCAGTACTTTCTGTCATGCTTTGCAGCCATGCTCCTAAAAAGTAAGATCTCTTGAGATCTAATTTATTCCAGTTTTCCTTTGCAGTTTATACCAGTACAATGGTATATACACTGTCTCTCTAGTTTACCTTCTCACCTGCACCCAGTACCTCAGAAAAACACCCGACCTGATATTACTCTTCCTCAATGCTTCCTTCCTTCAATCAGGCATGAATTCTGATATTTTATGAAGAACTAATTTTCTTTCCAGATAGATTTCCCCATGCTTTTCTATATTTTGCAGAAATCTGCTTATTCTAAATAACTACGGTAATCAAAATTATTTTACTTGAGTGTGTCTTGAAGCAGAACAAATCATAAAAAAGCCTATTCCAGTCTTAATTACATTTTGAATTCTAATACTAATTATCTTGAGGGATGTCAATTGAGAATTATTTAATTTTATATTGGGAAAATCTAATTGATGGTAAATAACTATAAAATGTTAGAAATATAAATTAATGTATAATATATAATTTTATATATTTATATTATTTATAATGATGTATTTTATTTTTTTATTTATTTATGTGTTATTATTAAGTAGCATACAATTATTACATGGGTAATAATTTTAATGGTTCTGATTTACTCTCATTGATTATATTCATATAAATTTATGGGATTTTTACAAAATATTTATGTAAATTGCCTTACAATAATAATTTCCATTGTGCATATTTCTTCTTTCCTCAATTATATGAGGAAGATAAGTTTCTTTAGCAAAGAAATTTATTAAATAGCAAAAACAATACTCATAATTAATTTGATATTATTTTTCAAAGGGATAGTTATTGAACATAACTAAATTCCAAATGATCATATTTTTTTATTGTGGTTAAAAATCAAATTTTTCAGAATACAAACCAAGATTTGTAAAATGATATCTCAATATATATGCATATA
>JAQZBX010037602.1:0-23729 GCA_029593785.1 Cabassous unicinctus | reverse complement strand
ACATTTGCCAGTTGATCAAGGTCAATATCAACAGTGATAAATCATGTTGGTGTTATGTACCTTTGATATGAGATGAAAATGACACTTTATTTTTGTAAACTTTCTCCCCTAAATCCATAACTTGATTCTATTCATAAGACAAACATCAGACAAATTCCAATGGACAAATTTGCATTCTACAAAATACCTGACCAGTACACCTCAAAATTGTCAAGTCCTTCCAAAGAAAATAAATTCTGAAAAATTGTCACAATCATGAGGAGAAAAAGGAGACATGGCAACTAAATGTAATGTGGTGCCCTGAATAGCATTCTAAAACAGAAAAAGATGTTAGGTAAAAAAATGCAGTTTGAAAAAAGTATGGGCTTTAGTTAATGACAATGTATCAATAATTTTAACAAGTGTATCATACTGATGCAAGATGTTAATAGTGGAAAGGGTACAGTGTACGTGCAAATTCTCAATATTATCTTCTCAATTTTTCTGTAAATCCAAAACTGTTCTAAAAAGCAAGGTCCATATAAAGAGTGAACAGAGTCTCAGAAAACTGTGGGGAACCATCAAACATGCCAAAATATGCATAATGAGGGTTCCAAAAAGAGAGAAGAAGGAGAAAAGGGGGAAAAATATTGGAATGAATAATGACTAAAACTTTCCCAAATTTGATGAAAAACATGAATCTACATATCTAAGAAGCTCAACTAACTCCAAGCAGAATAAACTTAAAGAAAGCTATAGCTAGAAACATAGTCAAATTTACAAAAAGTTAAAGACAAATTGAAAATCTTGAAAGCCTCAAGAGCAAAATGACTTAACATGTACAAGGGATTCTTGTTAAGATTAACAGCTGACTTTTATCAGAAATCAAGGAGGCCAGAGATAGTGGGGAAACATATTCAAAGTGTTAAAAGAAGAAAAATTTTAAGCAAGAGTTCTCTCCCTAGTAAATCTATTCTTTAGAAATGAAGGATAAATAGACATTCCAAGCAAACAAAGTCTAAGAGAATTTGTCTCCAACAGATCTTCTTAGAAATACTAAAGGGAGTCCTTCAAGCTGAAAAGAAAGGAGACCCGATGGTAACTCAGATCCACATGAAGAAATAAAGAGCATTGGTAAAGGTAAATATAAAGGATGGCATAAAAATATTTTTTTAAAACTCATTTCTAATGCTAACTGATTTAAAAGACAAACTACATAAAACCATTATTAAAAAATGTGTTAATGGGCATATAATGGATAAAGTTGCAATTTGTATAACAATAATAGCAAAAAGGCTGGAGGAGGAAAGGGAGATATATTGGAGCTAAGTTTTTATATACTTTAGAATTCTGTGAATATTAACCTGAACTAGATTGTTTTAGAAGCATATTTTAATCACCAAAATGAATAAGAAAATGACTTAAAAATATAGTGAAACTGCAACAAAAAAAGAACTAAAATTATACTATGTAAAAGATATATTTAACTCAATAGAAGGTAGTAATGGAGGAACAAAGGAACAAAAAGACATACAACATATACAGGACAAATAGCTAATAGCAGACCCTATCATAACATTACATGTAAATGTATTAAGCAGTCCAATCAAAAGTCAGAGTTTGTCAGACTGGCAGAGGACAGGATCCAACAATATGATGTTTACAGAAGACAAATTTTAGATTCAAATACAGGAATATGTTGAAAGCTAAAGGATATAAATATATACACAAAGCTCATAGTAACCAAAAGAGAGCTGGAGCAGCTGTAGATGGGGTATTTACTGGGAAGGAGCATGAGTGAGTTACCTGAAGTGCTTGAAATCTATTCTTTATTATCTGGGTGGTGGATTATAAAAATTTATTGAGTTGTAAATTTAAGATTCATGCACATAATTGTATGTATGTTAAATCTTTATAAAAATAAATGTAAAAATCATGTTTGAGTAAATAAAATTCAGTGAAAATAGAAAGTTTAATTTAAGATATACATGCACATAGGTATGTGTATATGTATAATGTGCACAAAAATATACAAAAAGCAGCTCTTACATTCATTACAAGTTCATAGAACATGTAAGCTTAGAAAGATCAGTAAATTTCAAAGAACCACAGTCCCAATATTTTATGACCACCAAGGGCAATTTTATTAGAAAGAATATTGAAAAGATTTTTTAAAAGAGTTGGAAACAAAAATGCCCTCCAAATAATTCATGGAATAAACAGAAAATGTAATGTAAATTTTATATTAAATAAAAGTAAAGTAGACGGGCATGCTTCATTTTTACATATAGAGGCATACGTCATTTTATTGTGCTTTTATTGTGCTTTGCAGATACTGTGTTTTTTATAAATTGAAGGTTTGTAGCAACCCTGCCTCAAGCATATCTACCGGTGCCATTTATCCAACAGCATGTGCTCACTTTTTGTCTCTGTATCACATTCTGGTAATTCTCACAGTATTTCAAACTTTTTCATTATTATTATATCTGTTATGGTGATCTGTGATCTTTTTGATGTTACTATTGTAATTGTTTTGACCCGCCATGATTTGTACCCTTACAAAACAGTGAACTTAATAAATGGCACATGTGTTCTGACTGCTCCACCCACTGACCATCTTCCATCTCCCTCCCTCTCTTCAGGCCTTCCTATTCCCTGAGACACAATAATATTGAAATTAGACCAATTAACTCTACAATGGCCTTTAAGCATTCTAGTGAAAGGAAGAAACATGTCTCTCATTTTAAATAAAGAAACTAGAAATGATTACTCTTCAAAACTTTAAAGGACAGGCTAACTCTCTTGTTAGCAGATAATGCAGCTGGTGACTTTAAGTTGAAGCCAATGCTCATTTATCATCCCCCAAATCCTAGATCTCTTAAGAATTATGCTACATCTTTTCTCCCTGTATGCCATAAATGGAACAACAGAGCCTGGAAGACAGCACATCTGTTTACACATGGTTTACTGAGTATTTCAAGCACACTGTTGAGACTGCCCAGAAAAAAAAAATTCCTACCAATCTATTACTGCTCATTGACAATGCACCTGGTCAACCAAGAGCTTTGATGGAGATATACAATGAGATAATGTTGTTTTTATGCCTGCTAAAACAGTATCTTTTTAGCAGCCCATGGATCAAGGAGTCATATCAACTTTCAAGTATTATTTAAGAAATGCATTTCAGAAGGCTACAGCTGCCATAATAGTGATTCCTCTGATGGATCTGGGCAGATGAACTGAAAACTTTCTGGAAAGAATTTTCCACTCTAGATGCCTTTAAGAGAATTTCTGATTCATGGAAGAAGGTCAAAATATCAACATTAACAGGAGTTTGGAAGAAACTGATTCCAAACCCTCATGGATGACTTTGAGAGGTTCAAGACTTCAGTGAAGGAAGTAACTGCAGATATGGTAGAAATAGCATGAGGAATAGAATTCAAAATGGCACCTAAAGATGTGACTACATTGATGCAATCTCATGATAAAACTTTAATAGATGGGCAAAGAAAGTGCTTTCTTGTGATGGAATATACTCTTGGTGAAGATGCTGTGAATATTGTTGAAGGATGACAAAAGAATTAGATTATTTAATAAACTTAGTTAAGAAGTCAGTGGCAGAGTTTGAGAGGATTGCCTACAATTTTGAAAGTTCTATTGTGGGTAAAATGCTATCAAATAGCATCACATGCTACAGAGAAATCTTTTGTGAAAGGGTCAATCAGTGCAACAAACTTCATTGTTATCTTATTTTAAGAAATTGCTTCAGCCACACAACCTTCAGCAACCACTACCCTGATTAGTCAGTAACCATCAACATGGAGGCAAGACCCTCCACCAGCAAAAAGATTCAAGTCACTGAAGGCTCAGACGATTTTTAGCATTATTTAGAAATAAAGTCTCTTTTATTAAGGTATGTACATTGATTTTTAAAGACAAAAATGCAATTGCACACAAAATAAACTACAGTATAGTGTAAACATAACTTTTTTATGCACTGGGAAACCAAAAAATATATTTGTCTCACTGTACTGCAATATTTACTTTTTATGTGTGTGTGATGGTCTAGAACCAAACCTGCAATATTTCTGAGGTATGCCTTTATATAAAACAGCCAAAAAGGACATATAAAGACTTTTGTATATTTTAAAAAGCAGTAAATATTGAAAATAAATGATTTAGTAATTAAAACAAAGAAGCCAGAATAAACCACCTTAGTGGAAAAAAATGAATTTAAAGAAAGAAATCTTTAAAATGAAAGCAAAATTAATGAATTAATAAACATTGAAAGAAATAATGGTGGGAATCAACAAAATAAAAACTGACTCATTGAAAAATCTAATAAAATAGATAAATATGTGTAAGATTTGACTGAAAAACAGGAGAAAAATATAAACTATATTGCCCCTAAAAGTAGATAAAATTGTGATTGTAAAAATCTTTTATGCAAATAAATGTAATGAGATACATTAACTGGATTTTTTTTTAATAAATGTATAAACAAACAAAGATAAAAACAAATTTAAAAAACCTTATTTAATAAAAATCATTTGAGTATTAAATCAGAAAATATGTTTCATTTTTAAAAATCTTGATATTTTATTATTTTTAAACAGTTTATTCTTCTTTATATAAACTGTTTCAGAGATTTATAAAACTAAGAGGAAACCTGTCTTACTCAAAATATAAGACTATAAAAAATCATCCTAGTGGGGAAACAGAGAAATGTCATTTCATTTATAAATTATTTTTTAACTTTTTAAATATATACTTAAAAAAAATTTTTAAAGATACTTAGATTACATAAATGTTACATAAAAAATATAAGTGATTTCCATATGCCCCAGTCCCTACCCCTCCCACGTTTTCCTACATTAGCAGCATCCTTCATTAATGTGGTACTTTTGTTGCAATTGATGAATATATTTTGTAGCATTGCCACTAAACATTGTAGTTTACACTCTCTCCCACATAATTTTTTAAGTTATGACAAGATCTGTAATGACCTTTATCTGTCATTTCAATGTCATTCAGGACAATTCCAAGGTACCAAAAATGCCCCCATAGTACACCTATTTTTCCCTCTCTCTCCTCTTAGAACCTCTGGTGGCCACCGCCTTCACATCAATGATAAAAGTTCTTTCATTGCTAGAATCACAATAAGTCAATAAGAATAATAGTAAGTCTATTCTAGTCCATCATTCACTCCCCAATAATGAGGATTTTAGGATGGTGATGACCACTCTGCCTCTAATTGAGAGGGGGCTTAGATCTCAGTTAATTGTTAATATAAAGTCATCAGCATGGATATAAAAATTAACTGATGAAACAGAATAAAGATAACAACCAAAAATCATTAAGTGTGGAAATTATATATAACAGATGGACAGATGTAGTGAAACAAATTGAGGGAGGGGGGAGGATAGACTAGTCAATAAATTATGTGGGGGAAAATTAGTTATACAGATTGGATTGTTACCTCACACTGTGCACACACACACAAAATCCCAGTGTTTTAAAAAATCAAAATAGGAAAAACAGAACTTTAAGATGAAATCTTAGGGGAAAATGTCTTTATTACTGGAAAAGGGAAGATTTCTTTAAGAAGACAAAAAATGCAAAACCACAAGAGAAGAAACTTGCATAACAAAGTTACAAAGCAAACCAAAGACTGGAAAGATAAATGTCAGTGAATGCAATTATCAAATAAATAGTCTTCAGAATCTTTCAAGATGGTACACATGAATAAGAAATATACAAATATGGAAAAAATATGAATAAACAATTCAGAGAAAAGGAAGCTAGCAAAGATTATTAGCCTACCAATTTTATCAGGAAAGTCAATTGCAAACAAATTTCACTCTGATTAGTTTCTCATGTTTCATGAGAACATGAAAACCTAAATCATGTTAGAGGGAGGGTAATTTAGTACAAATTCTGTGAAGTGCAGAGTTCTTTTTTAGTTGAAGGCATTATATTCTACTATGCAGCAATTTCACTGCCCCTGCATATGAGTACATGGATAAATGTTCAAGAATGCTTATCACAGTGCTGTTATCAATAGTAAAAAGGTAGAAAAAACTTCAATGTAGAATTGTATCCTGGTATATTTATACAAAGGAATACTGTCCTTCAGGTAAAATAAATGAATTAAAATTACACATATAAATATGGATATAACTGAGCACACAATGAAAAAAGTGAGTATAAATTACTATATATATATTATTTATATATGTATACACAGCCAGACATGTATGTGTGTATATATGTACAAAAACAATGCTAGATATTATTTATAGAAATATAGGTATGTAATGAAAGCTAAAACACAAGTATAGATTTCATAAACAGAAAACCAAGAAAGTGCTTACTTCAAGGCAGGAACTTCAAGTGAGGTACTGGAATGTTTATGCAAAGGTTAAACAGAGAATGACTCTTCCTGTAATGCTTTATTATTTATAAAGCAAGCAAACCTACAAAAAAATAAACTACCTAAAATAGAAATGATGATCTATTAAGATTTACTGAGACACATTGGTGGGTACACTGTTAAATTAATTTCTGTGGTTTTCTCTTTGCTCTAAGTGTTTCTAACAAATTACTGCCAGACCTAAGCAAAGATATGGAATTAACTGATGTTTGCCTTCCAAATTTTCCATTCTCATTTGGAAGGTTTTATATGTCCTTTTCCCCATCCACTTAGTGCCTAGTAGATGCCCAAGGCCTTGACCTGACCTACATAGCCTTCATCCCAGTAGTAGTGCCCAATTCCATTGTCCCTTCCCTTCTTTTTTTCCCCTTTAATCCATCTGGTCCATGCATACAATATATTAAGAGAAAAGAATGCATCTCTGTGTGTTTCTCCTCCCAAACAATATTGGGCATTTAAAAGAAATTTTCAGTATTTCATTTGAAGGAATTGAGACTTTTAGGCACTATGATATGACTGATGAAGGAACTATTTTTGTGCAAAAGAAAGGAAGGAGTGATAGTACCAGCATAGTAGTAGGAGTAATAATAATAATGCCTATATATTATTAAACTTGGCATGTACTGGGACTTAATAAGTCCCAGTACATACATAATCATTTTGACTCTTGCACACATCGTATTTTTATTATTTATATTATGTAAATTTTATTATAACTGAGTATTCACAATTATATTTTATACCATCACTGTATGGCATCATGTCATTATTTCCCTCCTCAATTACTGATGAAGCCACTGAAGTTTAGGAAGATTAAGTAAATTGCCAAAGGATCATGTGGCTTTTCAGTGGTAGAAATGGGATTAAAATATGCATCTAATGCTAAAGCCCAGTTTCTTTTCCTTTAATCCTTCTGTTTCCATATGTTATAACTAGTGTCCTCTATAGTTAGTTCTGATTAGAGAAAGAGAGAGAGAGAAGAAAGAGGAAGGGGGTGGGAAGAGAGACAGATTTCTTGTACGTAGTGTTTAAGAGTACCTGAAAAAAAGTTGCCTCATTCAAGTATTTTTCATATTACTCCCTGCTATCTGGGTTTTATTATTCATTTAGACATGTATAATAAGGTATGTTCAGCAGAGGAGAACTTTGGTCAAACTTCATTTAAATAAAGACAAGCTTTATATTTTATTCCTGGATTCACCAATGACCCATTGAATTTATTGGATAAAGTCACAACGGTTTTGGAAGTCTCAAATTTGACTTCAATAAAGTAGGGAGGTGGCATTCTAACTAATTTCTAAGATCACCTCACATTTTTAAAAGGCTAACAGTTATGTCATTCTAACTCTCTATGCATTCATTTTTCTCTTTTAGTGGATAAATATACCATTGAACTGAGATCAACTGATGGGGAAAATTCTGTTGATGCACTGTTTTTGTGCTTAGTTTTCAGGTATTTGCGAGGATATCACTTAATTCCTATGGGTCCTTGTTCCCCATCAGTGCAGGATGTGATCAGCAGAGGGCAGTAGAACTCTATTAAAATAGAATTCCAGTACAAGCTCAGCACAGGTTGCATCTTTGTAATTGTACAGATTTCTTAACTTGCTTAAGTTTAAAAAAAACATTTTTCATACAGATACATATAGATATGTTTGTCCTCAGTGAGTAATTAGAAATTAGCTATGGTTATTATTATGAACATTTTTGGTATGATTACTGTGATGAACATTTTTGGTGTAGCATTTTTTTAAAAATTATAATAAAAAAAAAAACATATCCAATTTGCAGCTACAGTGAGTGGATAGGGATTAAGTTCTTGTTTAAAGAAACGCAATTTTTCAATTATAATGAGAATACTGGAATTGGTCACTTTTTATCAAATCAATAAATGAGAATGTTCTTATTATTCAAGAAAATATAGCACTACCTACAGAGTTTAAATTTTAAAATTACCATGTGTCCTACTAGGAAGTTGTTTTAAAGTTATCTTTCTATTTTGTATCTTCTTTGAAGAATCATAAATTAGAGAACAACCAAAGGAAAACCCATTTTGAGGTTACATCCCAGAGAATTCATTAACTTAGTGAAGCTGTTCCATGTAAATTTTGGTAAAGAATTTATTTTTATTTCCATTTCATTATTTTTTACAACTTTATTGTGATATCATTTACATGCAATAAAGTCCACATATTTTAAATGGATGTGGTTTGATAAATGTATTCACCCATGTAAGTGACATCCCAACACAGTTGTAGAATATTTCTAACATCTCAAAATGTTACCACATGCCTCTTTACAAATAGATTTAGGGTTCCAGAATTTCATATAAACAGAATCATATGATGTATTCTCTTTTGTGAATGGTCCTTTCACTAAGCATATTTTTGAGGTTTATACATGCTAAATCATTTATCAACATTTCATTTCTATTTGTGACTGAGGAATACTTCTTTATATTCAACATATCACGATTTATTTACCCATTCACCTGTTGGTGGACCTATGGGGTATTTCAATTTTAGGCTCTTACAGATCAAGCTGCAATGAAAAAACATGTACAACTCATTAGTAGAGCATATGTCTTCAAATCCTTTTGGTAAATAACCAGAAGTGGAACATCTGGGTCTTATGGAAGGTGTTTGTTAAATTTATTAGAAACTGCCCAACTTTTTCTAAGTGTATGTGCCATTTTCACTTTCACCAGCAATGCATTAGAATTCCGTTTGTCCCACACCCATCTTCACAAATATTTGATATTGCCGGTCATTTTAATTTTAGCCATTCTAGAATGTATATGGTGGCATTTCATTGTGGTAATAATTGGTAATTTCTTGACTAATGATGTTAAGTTCTTTGGCATGCATAAGTATTGTATGTATTTTTATATATTCCAGATAAATATTCATTGTCATTCATAATTATTGTGACTCTTTTCTCCCAATCTGGTGGCTTAGCTTTTCATTTTCTTAAGTGTCTTTAAAAAAACAGAAAATATTAATTCTGATGAAGTACAATTTGTCAAAAGGAACTCTGTGTAGATATTTGGAACTCTATTTCTGCATAACTTCCTTCTCTCTGTTACTCTTGCCCATAAATGCCTCCCACTGCAACCTCCCTGAACGCCAGTCTCTGTCTCCTCAATCAGAGAGAATGCTGTGCTCTCCTGGGGTTGCCTTTCACTAAACCATGGTTTTTAATGGCCCCAAAGAAACAGCCAGGGAGACCATGGGGAGCTTTGGTTTTCCCATTCTTACAAGGATTAGAGTCCTGTTCTTTATAGTGTCCAAAATCACAACACCGTTTCATACATATTTTCCACTTCTCTAGTTTTTTATGACCAGGGCTGGGCATAAGTTTAATACTCCATCACAGAAAGAGGTGGAAGTCTTCCCATGACAGTATTTTTTTCTTAACTTTTTATTTTTAAATAATTTTAAACTTACAGTACATTTGCAACCTAATAAAAAACCCTCATAGAGAATTCCAACATACACTCTATCCCATATACCAAGACATCCCAATTTTAATGTTTTGCCACATTTGCTGTGTCATTCTATCATTTATGTATCTATATATCTACGTATCTATCTATCATCTATCTATCTATCTATCAACATTTGAAAGCAGATTGGATATATCATGAACCTTGAACGCATAATACTTTCATGTATATTTCCCAAGATAAAGGATATTCACTTATGTAACCACATTAAAAACAGTATCAAATTGAAGAAATTTAACATCAATAAAAGGCTTACATTCTATATTATCATTTTTTTTTATCTCTCAGCAATGTCTCTTTGTCTTTACCCCTCCATTATTAGATTCAGTTCAAAATCATGTATTGCATTTCAATGCCATTGTCTCTTTAGTTTCTTTCTCTTTTTAAATTATGGAAATATATGTATATATACAACATAAATGTTCCTGTCTCAACTGCACCCAAATATACAATTCATTAGGCTTAATCACATTCACTATGCTGTGCTACCCTAACCACCATCTATTACCAGAACTTTCCCATCACCCCAAACAGAATCCCTACACCCATTATGAAAAAACTCTCCATTCTCCTTATCCACCTACCCCCACCCCTGGCAACTTGTGCTCTATTTTCTGTCCCTGTGAGTCTGCATATTCTAGCTATTTCATGTAAGTGAAACCATACAATATCTGTCCCTTTGTGTCTGAGTTGTTTCACTGAACAAGATGCCTTCAATGTTCATCCAAGTTGTGGCATGTATCTGAGTTTCATTCCTTTTTTAAAGATGAGTAATATTCCATTGTATGTATGTATGTAACACATTTTGTTTAACCATTCATCTGTCAATGAACATTTGGGCTGCTTTCACATTTTGGCTATTGTCAGTATTACTGCTCAGAACATCAGTGTACAAATAGCTGTCCAAGTCCTTAATTTCAATTCTTTGGGATATATACCTAAAAGTGGGATTGCCAGATCATATGGCAGTTCTATGTTTACCTTTTTGAGGAACCACCAAACTCTTTTCCATAACAGCTGCAGCATTATACATTCACACCAAGTATGTATTAGCTTTTCTACTTCTCTGAATACTCATCATCATGTGTTATTTACTTTTTTTTTTTTTTAATAATAGCCATACTACTGGATATGAGGTGGTATCTCATTATGATTTCAACTTATATTTCCCTAATGGATAATGATGTGGAGCATCTTTTCATGTGCTTATTAGCCATTTATATTTCTTCTTTGGATAAACGTCTATTCAGTTACTTTGCCCATTTTTTAACTGGGTTATTTGTCTTTTTGTTTTCCATCACATTAATTTTTAATTTATTTACAATTTCTTTGTTATTCTCCATATTTCCCAAGTGTAATTTGTTTTAACATATTCCATGATCATGCTACTCTCTAAAGACTGATAAATAGAGACCACTGTGATGGCTTGTCTCAAAGAAAATTTTGCAAAGTGACATTTGAGGCTATATAATAGCTGTCTTTTCCAGATATTTTCTCATATATTTTACATCCAGATTTTTAACATTGTTTCTTTTCAAAATTGGGAACCAAATTTTGTTAACTTAAGATGGAATCTTTGAACATCTCCTTGGACTGATCCTTTTGTTCTGTGAGAGATCCTTTCATAAGGACTGTAAAAAAAGCAGCATGTTTAGAGTGATGATCTCTTTGTGATTTCTCTTTTACTGGGAGCCTCTATCTTCTTGACAATAACTTGAGTAGCAAATGTTTTTCTCTTTGCCATTTCTATTTAATTTTAATTTTAATTTTTAAAGAAGCTTTAGATTACATAAAGGTTGCGCCAAAAATATAGGGGATTCCCATATACCCCAACCCTTGTCCTCCCACATGTTCCCACATTAACAACATCTTTCATTAGTGTTTTACAATTGTTACAATTGATGAACACATATTGAAGCATTGTACTAACCAAGGATTATAGTTCACATTATAGTTTACACTTTGCTCCACACAATTTTATAGATTTTGACAAAATGTATATGGACTGTGTCTCTCATTGCAGTATAATGCAGGAAAATTTCAACGTTCCAAAAATGCCCCTGTATTGCACCTATTCTTCCCTCTCCCTCCCCTCAGAATCTCTGGTAGCTACTGGCTTTCTATCAATGCCACAAGTTCTTCCATTGCTAGAGTAATAATAAGTATTTTAGTCCACAGTTGCATTCCCCCTTTATGTTTGTTCATTCCTCAACCTTGAAGATTTGGGGATGGTAATGCCCACCCTGCCTCCAATTGAGAGAGAGATTAAATCTTATGGGGTAGATGGATGGAACTGTAATACTTGCAGTTGCAGACACTCCCTGCTTCTTGGGATGGGCATTGTCCATTATCATCCTTTTGGTAGTTGTCTTGGGTAAGTCTGATGAACAGGTGAGTAGGTGTTGGCTGCAACTCTTCTGAGATTCAGGGCTCAACTGGCATATGAACAGACCATTTTTTTTTTTCACAGCCTTCCAAAATCATTAATTATTCCTAAAGTACAGCAACTACCAGTATTTAGACTTTATCCACCTTTTTACAAAGCAAGTTATCATGCTCTAGAGAAGACAACAACTTTAGCTATGTGAAACATTTTAACTTCTGTTAATAAATTTGATGCTAAAAAGTCTGAAGTTGTTACTGGATATTCTGTATAATAAATTATACATTATGTATATGTATTAATGTTCAGATAAGCTATAATGTAGAACTTCTAAAAATAATCCTTCTGCAATAAATTTTATCTGGGTATTTCTATTTAGAAAGTAAACCCATACCTGCCTAGTGTCATCCTTTCTGTTTGTTTGTTTAAAAAAGACTCATCAACAAACACAAATAAAGCCAAGATTGGTCATGGGTTCATCCCAAATATATGTCTTGTTCATGGAAACTTATTAACTTGAGCAACACAATTATAAGAGTCTCCTTTATTGGTTAAGAATAATAGGTTGCTCTATATGAAATGTTAGGCTGATGGTAATATGAGAAGGAGAAAGTAACAAGATCTTGTAATAGAAAATCAACTAATTGAGTGTTTTTATCTGGAAATTGAGGTTGTACTGCATGTGGGACACTCAGGTAGTTTTTGTTTAAAATTTGAATATGCTTTGATTAATTTAGTTGAGGCTGCAGATGGTATGAGGCAATAGATATGTTTTGATTACCAGATCAAGAGTATATGTAGGCATATGTCTTTAATTTGTGCCAAGTTTTTACTTGATGTTCCTTCAACATGGCCCGTTATATTCACGTATATACAAATAGAAAAAGGTTATGATCATCTGAGAAGGCTCATTCTAGTTTCTTATAGACTTTTTGCCAAGTATTTTGTCTATGCTTTCTGTCCACAGTGAGTCTGGAATCAGAGCCACTTCTTTGGTTATTTTATGAATTATACATTATGTAGATGTATTAATGTTCAGATCAGCTATAATGTGAAACTTCTAAAAATAATCCTTCTGCAATAAATTTTATCTGGGTATTTCTATTTAAAAAATAAACTCATACCTATTAAACTTTCAGGAGTTGTATAATAGAAAATAAAGTACTCTTCTTCCTGTGGTAATATGAAAGCAACAATTATTGGTTGGCACAAAGGATTTAGTATTGTAGAAAATTTTACTACTTGTATGGTTTTGTAAATCAAGGCAATAAGTGTTCACTCCCCCTTAAGCCTTGTACTACTTACTGTATATACTCAAGGCTACCTTTTACTATCTTCCACCTAATTAGACATTTTTACTTTAAGGCAAAATTAGTCCTGCCCCTCTCTTTTATACTTACTACCAGTCAACTTGCTTGCTTTCATGCTTTTTAGATAAGTTGAATGCTTTACTCTGAGAGATCTGATGGTTCAATAGGGAAATACGTGGATAAATTGGAACATACAATGGAATGGCATATATAATGGAAAATATTATTAAACCCATATTAATGAAAAAGGTGGATTAATGTCCATGTATACTTACACATAAATCCTCTTGGGAGTTTAGGGGAAAAAAAGGGAATGTTGAACATTATTGTCTTTTTCAGAATGGAATCACCAGGCATAATTTGGATACTCACGCTTCTGCTTCTTAGAAAGTGTGGAACATTGTTTCTTCCAATAGTCCTTCTGTTCATAATATCTATATGTGGTTTTCCATAGGCATTCAATTCCAAGAGAAAAGAGGATGTTTTGGTCTCGTTTTTCTTTGGGGAGTGAATAGCTTTATCTGGAGCAACATAGCTGATTTTAAATGTTTAGCTTGCTAACTTTCTAAGGGTCATTGTCAATGTTCAGCCCAATGTTGGAGAGCATCTAGCTGTTTTTTATTACAATTTTAGGTCTGAACCTAGTTATAAAGAACAGAACGGGGCTCCATTTGCTTTGTCTCTTGTGTCAATCACAGAATATTATTTGAAAATGTAAAATGTATAGATTCAAACATTTGTTTACAATTTTGAATTTTTGTTCAATCTACCAGAAGGGGAAGGGTGGCTCAATGGCTTTATATAGTACCTTTCTTTTTTTTTTAAACTTTCTTTTTTTTAGGACATTTTTAAAATCCTGCACAGATGGTTTACAATTCTTCCTAGTCGTTCCTATCCTATTACTTTTAACTGTTTCTTCATCTGAAGTACTTAAAATTATGTAAACTTGTTGGTACATATCTAGTAGAACAGGAGACTAAGCATCTAAAATAATTTTGAATTCCTCAGAAAAAGTCTGTATAACTTCATTAGGCTAAAAATGTTTATTTATGGACCTCTAATTGGTCCTGGATCAGAGTTTATATTAAGCTTCTATAGGTGAGTCTTCTGGTCTTGCAATTTTAAGGGAATATTGTGCAGTATATTTGTTCTTCTTAGAAAATTACTTAGGAAAGGATAACACATTAAAAGTTTAGGAGAAGGAACACAAGACATAGACATAATTAAGTGAGTAGTGAAGATAAAATAGAGAAAGATGTAAGGAAGGTAGATTTCTGAAGATTGAAGCAGGAATGAAATAGAAAGTTGTTGAAAGAGACTTTGTGGATTCAATGTTTGGTTTTGAGACTTCAGAGCACCAGTTAAAGAACTGAATAGTTAATATTTGTTATTATTTTCTTTTTCTGTTTTTCTCCTAAAATGTAATAATTGTGAAACTTCAAAATTTCTCAAAATGATCTTGTTATTCTATTTTTAAAACAAGCTACCAAAGAAACAGCAATAGCTGGGAATATGGTTTGACTTTGTGTATGATACATGAATTTTGCCAGGAAGAGGCTGCAGTTTTGTTGTAGCAAGCCCATAATAAACAAGTAAGAACTACTAAAATCTGTTACATATGTGTGCATGAATAGTGCTTTGTGTTTCCAAATGAAGCATAGGCTAAGAAAAGGCCATGGAAATAATGACCTAACAGTCATTGACTTGAGACTATGTGCTAAACCAAGTGACCTTCTTTCACAAACTGGCAAGACAAAAAATGTCCTCATGATACTTTGAGGGGAGCCAAGGTAAAGTTTGACCAATCACCTTAGCAAAAATTAGTCTGATCTAATGGACCTCAAACCATCTTTCTATTGGGCTCTTTTAGGTTACATCTGGAGACTTACCCACTTGACACCTCCATCCATTCCCTATGGAGCACTCCCTGATTCAACTTACTAGATAAAAACAAAAGAAAACACAATCTAGTGCAAAACAAAACAACAACAACAAAAACAAACAAACAAAAAACATGAGACACAAAGAGAAAACAGAAAGCAAAAGCAAAACAAATCACTGAAGTTAGCAGATTAGTGCAAAGATATTTAACAAATAGTGTATCACCAAACAGAAACCTTTAATAACTTCATATATTTAAAAAATTACTTAGAAACAAATCCTAGAGTGACAAAATAAATTCAGTAAAAAGGGCTTAACAAAACAAGTCAGAACTCAATCATTGTTGAAACTGTTATGCCTGGTAGGAAGTCTGAAGGATAAATGATATTTGGACACAAGCGGACTGAAGAGTATATTTGTTGGTCCAAGGATTCCAGGTTACTCTGTCAATAAAGGGTCTTCAAAACTATTTTGGAAGCATCTACATAATTTTTAAAGAAGGAGACTTAGACTCAAAATCAAAGAGTTGAACTTATTGTTGACTAAAGTAAAAGACAACTGTGTTGGTCAGATGTAGCCTCATTGGACAATGCAAACTGTCAATTTTAGAAAAGCTTTGGAGAAGCATTTATGAAGGCTCTGGGTTCAGACCCTCCAGGTTTGAATACTGACTTCTTCCATTTACTAGCTATATGAACATGTTCAAGTTACTTAAGTTTTGGGTTGTGTTTGTATGGGAACTAGAATGGATTGACCTCAGCCTTAGAATCAAAATTTGTGTTGATTACAGAAATAGGTTTTGTGTTGATTGGAGAGAGAGGGTGGGGTTGGTGTGAGTCTTAAAACCATGGCTTGAGTTTTTACAGAGGAATAATGGTTCAATGTCAGCCTTAGAATTATGTTCACTGAAGTGATTTGACTGCCAGTTGGGTGGATTTCAAGGTACAAAGTTATTACTAATTGACCTTCAGAAGAATGTTCACTGAAGCAACTTGTCATTTCTCAATGAGGCAGATTTAAATCCAGTTCTGAGTTTTACTTGTTACCATGGCTATAGACCTATAATTGGTTGATTAGACAAGTTTAAAACCAATACTGTTAGTAATATTTTTCCCCATGGCAGTAGAACAATCTATATTTGCCCAGGAGGGTATGGAATTTTTAAAAATTTTTACAACATTTTATATCAAAAGCTCATCATGTTTCTCTAGATTCCTGGCAATAAATGTAAAAACAAGGCAAGACTCAAACCCTAGAATTATAGGTTTAAGAATAACTAATAATATATAATACTACTACATGTATTGATTTTTACAGCAGTATTATCATCCTCTTTTTATTAATGATGAAACTGAGGCACAGACAAAGGATAAGTAAGGAAACTGAGAGCTTGAATAATATGATAAATTAACTAGACCTAGCAGACATTAATAGAGCATTACATCCCAAAACAGTAGGTTATGCACTCTTCTCAAGTGTTAATGGATCTTTCTCCAGGATAAATCATATGTTAGGACAGAAATCAGTTCTCAATAGTTTTAAAAACATTGAAATTATACAAAGCACTTTCTCTGATCATAATCGAATAAAGTTGGAAATTTGTACCAGGTGGAAAAAGAAAAGAATCATAAATATATGGAGATTTAACAATACACTATTAAATAATCAGTGGGTCAAAGAAGAAATTGCAAAAGAAATCAGTAAATACTTCAAGACAAATGAAAATGAGAACACAATATATCAAAACATTTGGGATAAAGCAAAGACAGTGGAAGAGGGAAATATTATCGCTTTCAATACTTACATTAGAAAGAGCTAAAATCAAAGACCTAACTGCATATCTGGAGGACCTAGATAAAGAACAGCAAACCAATCCCAAAGCAAAGAGAAGGAAAGAAACAATAAAGATTAGAGCAGAAATAAATGAAATGGAGAATTAAAAAATGATAGAATCAACAGAACTAAAATTTGGTTCTTTGAGAAGATCAACAAAATTGATAAACCCCTATCTAAATAAATGAAGAAAAAAAGAGAAGATACAAATACATAAAATGAGAAATGGAAAGAGGGACATTACCACTGATGCAGCAGAAATAAAAGTCATCATAAGATGAAACTATGAACAACTGTATGCCAACAAACTAGACAACATTGGTGAAATGGACAAATTCCTAGAAACACACTAACAAACCAAACTGACCATAGAAGACCTTAACAAACTAATCACAAGTCATAAAAAACTTCTCCAAAATGGAAAGTCAAGGAACAGATGGTTTCACAGGTGAATTTTACCAGTCATTTAATGAAGATGTAATACCAATCTTGCTCAAACTCATCCAAAAAAAATGAACTGGAAGGAATGCTACCAAACTCATTCTATGATTTGAACATCACCCTAGTATCAAAACAACAAAAAAAGATATTATAAAAAATTACAGACCAATTTGTCTAATGAATACAGATGCAAAAATCCTCAATAAAATATTTGCTAACCAAATTCAAAAACACATTTAAAAAATTATATATCATGATCAGTGACCTTTGTATCAGGTATGCAAGGGTGGTTCAACATAAGGAAACCAACATAAGAAAATATTAGTATGGTGATAATAAACCACATTGATAAATAGAAGAAAAATCCCACTGTCATCTCAATAGATGCAGAAAAGACATTTGACAATATAAAGCATAATTTCTTGATTAAAACACCCCATAAGATAGGAATAGAAGGAAACTTTCTCAATATGATAAAGTGCATATATGAAAAACCTACAGTAAGCATTGTACTCAATGGTGAAAGATTGAAAGTTTTCCCACTGAGACAGGGAAGAAGACAAGGATGCTTACTCTCTCCACTGTTATTCAGTATTGTACCAGAAGTTCTAGATAGAGCAATTAGGCAAGAAAAAGAAATAAAAGGCTCTGAAGTAGGAAAGAAAGAAGTAAAACTTTTGTTATTTGTTGATGATATGATACTATACTTTAAAAATCCTGAAAAAAACTGAAAAAACAACAAAACTACTAGAATTGGTAGACAAGTTTAGAAAGGTGATGGGCTACAAGATTAATATGCAAAAATCAATAGTGTTTCTATACACTACTAAAGAGCAATCTGAGGAAAAAGTCAGAAAAAAATTCCATTTACAATAGCGACTAAAAGAATCAAATATTTAGGAATAAATTTAACCAAGAACCTAAAGGACCTGTATTCAGAAAACTACAAAACATTGCTAAAAGAAACCAAAGAAGATTTAAATAAATGGAAAGACATACAATGTTCATGGATTGGAAGACTAAATATCATTAAGATGTCAATTCTACCCAAACTGGTCTACAGATTTAATGCAGTCCCAATAAAAAATCCAACAGTCTTCTTTGTAGAATTGGAAAAGTCAATTATCAAATATATCTGGAGGGGTAAGTGCCCCAGATAGCCAAAAATATTTTAAAAAGAAAAACAAAGTTGGAGGACTCTCACTTCCCAACATTAAAGCATTTTATCTAGCTACAGTGGTAAAAATCATCATGATACTGGCATAAAAATAGATATATTGATCAATGGAATTGAATTGAGAGTTTGGAAATAGACCTTCACATCTATGGTCAAGTGATTTTTTGACAAGGCTGTCAAACCCAGTCAGCTGGGTCAGAATAGCTGATTCAACAAATGGTGCTTGGAAAATTGGATATCCATATCTAAAATTAAGAAAGAGGACCCCTACCTCACATCTTATATAGAAAGGAACTCAAAATAGATCAAGGACCTACATATAAAACTAGAACCATAAAACCTCTAGAAGAAAATGTAGGGAAACATCTTCAAGATATTGTGGTAGGTGGTGGTATCTTGGTCCTTACACCCAAAGCACACACACTGAAGGAAAAATATATATAAAAGGGACTTCCTCAAAATTAAACACTTTTTTGTTCCAAATGATTTTGTGAAGAAGGTGAAAGTACAGGCAACTCAATGGGAAAATCTTTGGAAATGATATATCTGACAAGAGTTTGATTTCTGTATTATATAAAGAGATCACATGACTTAATGAGAAAATGACAAGCATTGCAATTAAAAAATGGGCAAAAGACTTGAACAGGAATTTTCCAAATAGGATAAACAAATAATCAAAAGACACATGAAAAGATTTTCAACATCACCAGCTATTACGGAAATGAAGATCAAAACTACAAGGAGATATAATTTCACACTATACAGAATAGCCATTATAAAAAACAAACAAACCAATAACCAAAAACAAACAAACAAAACAAACAAACAAACAAGCAAAAAAAAAAAAAAACCAGAAAAATATAAGTGTTTTAGGATGTGGAGAAATAGGAACACTCTTTCACTCTGGGTGGGAGTGAAAATGGTGTAGTCTCTGTGGAAGGTAGTTTGGTACTTCCTTAGGAAGCTAAATATAGAATTGCCATATGATCCAGTAAGCTCACCACTAGAAATATATTCAGAAGAACTGAAAGCAAGGATGTGAACATATATTTGTATATCTATATTCATAGCAGCACTATTCACAGTTGCTAAAAGAAGAAACAAACTAAGTGTCCATCAACCAATGAATGGACAAACAAAATGTGGTATATACATATGATGGAATATTATTCATTTGTAAGAAGAAATGAATTGGTGAAGCACATGACAACATGAAGGACCCTTGAGGACATTATGTTGATTGAAATAAGCCAGAGACAAAAGAACAAGTATTGTATGGTCTCATTGATATGAACTCTAAATACAATGAGTAGACGTATAGAGTTTGACTATAGAGTGTAGGTTGGTGGGTCATGGAATGTGGGTTGAAAAGGGGGAGCTGATGCTGGAAGTATGTAGAATGTTTAATAAGGTCAATTGTAAATATGTGGTAATAGATGGAGGTGATGGCAGCACATTATAATGTGATTATAATGTTGATTTATGGATGTGATTGTGGCTGAAACGTGTAGTCCAGGGAGGTTAATGTTAGTTGGAGGACAGCTGGAGGATAATATAATGAATGTATAATAGCAATTTTGGGGTAGATGAGGATTGTGGTTAATAATATAAATGTAGAAATGTTTTTCTACTATAAGGTATTAAGAATATGGTGATACATGGGAAAATATAACTGATGTAACTTATAGACTACAGTTAACAATAATATTGTAATGAAAATTACTCATTTATTTAAAAAAAATAAAACCCTGAGACCCAGAGAAGTTAACTAACTTGAAGAAGTTCACCTAACTAGTAAATGGTAGAAGCCAAGATTCAAACCTTGAATGTCTGAATCCAGAGCCTTTTCTCTTACCTACTATACATACTAATTCTCAAGACAGGGGCTCATGAAAGAGGAATATTTATTCCTACCTTTGTGGCACAAGCTAAATTGGTAGCCTCCCTGTTTTCTTCCCCAAACATCTCTGCCCTCCTCCATTTCTCTTCATCTCTCTAGCTGCTGTGGGAATTGAAACATCAAAGCCATCCAATATTATGGCTGAAATCTATATAACACTAAAGACATATTAATCAAATATTTAACCACAGTGTGACAGTTTGAAGATTTTTGTGAATCCCAGAAAAGATCATGATCTTGAAGTTAATCCATCCCTGTGGGTGTGGGACCCTTTGATTGAATTGGATTCAGTTGGAGGTCTTTCATGGGATTACTTCAGTGAGGCATGACCCAGGCCTGGTCTTGGTCCTCTTGCTGGAGTCCTTTATAAACAGAGAACTAAAAGCACAGAGACACAGAAAAAAAGTGAAGGAACCCAGGAGCTCAGAGAGGAACCTGGGAGAGAGGAAGCCACAGACAGAGCAGCCAGAAGCTGAAGCAATGAGACCTAGCAGAGAAGTGGATGCCTTAGAGTGCCTTGCCAAGTGAAAGGAGTCCAGGATTGCCTGCAGCTGACCTTTGGTGAGACAGCATATCTGCTGATGCCTTGATTTGGATATTTCACAGACTTAAAAATGTAAGATTTTAACCTAATAAACACTACATTATAAAAACCAACACATTTCTGATATACTGATATATTGTCCCCAGCAGCTTTTAGCAATCTAAAACACACAGTAATAGCAATTTTTAATAAAGTATTTATTGAAAACATATTGTGTTTCAAATGATCTGCTAGGTATATATATATATATATATATAGTACTCCTATCTACCTACCTATCTATCTATCTATCTATCTATCTATCTATCTAGTACTCCAATTCTCGACACCTCTATGAAATAGATATCATAATGACCATGTTTTCTTATGAAACTCATAGGTAACTTGGCCAAAGCCATACACAACTAGAAAAGAGAAAAGCCAGATGCCACCATGGTTTGCATGAGTTCTCACTTGACAATATATTGAGCATCACTGAAGAAAAGAATGTTTTCTGTCTTTTTTTGTCTTTTAATGCTTTATCTCTAGAATCCAGCATAATGCTTGATACACAGTATGTGCTCCATTAATAAATATCAAATGAATGGAATTGTCCAAAACCCTTGATTTTTCAACTAATTACTGAATCTGTGAGTAGTATACTTATCTTGAAAAAACAATGCAAAAGTGCGATTTCTTGAACTGGAGAAGGAGTATAGAGAAGAGATACTCTATAAAATATAACAAGTCAATGGTTCCTCTTGTATATAGACTGCAATTCACCTCTTCAGCAGAGCTTTTAAGCCCTGCCTTTCTAACTCCACACCTTTAGAGCTACAGTGGCATTTTAGTTCCTGAAATACATTGAGATAATTGTGCATGCTTTCCTCTTTCTGAAATGTTCTCTTTACCACTCTCCTCATGGCTCTGTCTTTTCTATTTTATAGGACACATATTAAAGATCCCCCATTTTTCTTCTAAGTAATTTTTTATCCTTTCATAACACAGGTTGTTTATTCTTTTTTTTCCCCTTTTATTTTCTCCTCCACACTGTCTGCTGTATCTAGCAGTGGGTTCAGCACAAAATAAATACCTGAAGAGGACCGGACCTATATCCTATATATCTCATCGTTTTCAAAACCCATAAGTAAGACCAAGTGGCCTTGGCTGAGTGGTTGGAAGAATGCAAGAGCCAGCAATGTAAGAAGTCAGGCCAATATTTTTGTAGGACAATAAGAAATCAAGAAGGAACTCTAGAATGAATATTCCCATTATATAGGTATTGTCCACCATAATGGTTAATTTTATGTGTCAACTTAACTATGTTATAGTACCTAGTTATTTAGTCAAACTCCAAGTAGATGTTTCTGTAAGGGCATTTTGTATATGTGGTCAGCATCTACAGTCAGTTGACTGTAATTAAAGGAGATTACCCTCAATAATGTGGGTGAACCTCATCTAATAGGTTGAAGACCTTAAGTGCAAACACTGAGGTTTTCTGGAGAATAAGAAATTCTGCCTTAAGATAGAATTTATCTATCAGTTAAATCAGTTCCTGACTGATTTTCCAGCCTACCAGTCCTCCCTGTGAATTTGAGCTTGTCAGCTTTCATAATTGCATGAGTCAATTTTTAAAAAATAAATTTCTTTATATATACATGTAAATATTTATATATATATGTATGTATGTGCATAAACATTTTATATAAATAGCATGTATAAATATTTAATGTGCATAAATATATTGTATATATCTAAATAAATAAATAAGAAAATAAATAAATATATACCTTATTGATCCATTTTTCTGGAGAATCTTGACTGATACAGATTTCAGTACTAGAGTGGTTCTAAAGGAACAGAATCTAAAGAATGAGTTTTCACAATTGGTTCTGGGCTTTCTTGGGATTGGCTCTCTAATCCAATTATATTTAAAGACACTACTCACTCTATTTCCAGTGGTAAAAAGGGCACTGGTCCAGCTGTGCCTGCAATCTCGGTGCAGCTGCAACCCCTATCCTATAGCTCAATGGACTCATCCAAGTCACCTGGCGAGGAGACAACTATGGGCAATGGCCATCCCAGAGAAGGGAGAGGGCCTGCAGCTGCAGGCAGGATAATCCCATCCACCGTCTCCATGGAATATAAACCCTCTCTCACTTGGAGGTGGAGTGGACATCACCATCCCAAACTCCCCAGGATTGGGGGAAGAGCTATGGACTAGAATGGACTTGGTGGTGTTCTGTCGTATATTGTGATTCAAGCAATGGAAGAAATTGTAACAATGAGGTGGAGATGGTGGCCACTGGACATTTTCGGGGCAGGGAGGGGAGGGGTAGTTGAAATACAGGGGCTTTTTTGGGA
>JAQZBX010037601.1:0-23732 GCA_029593785.1 Cabassous unicinctus | reverse complement strand
GTTGTGCCTCTCCTCCGTTTTGCCCTACTACGAGGCAATTGCTATTAACGCCTCTTACAAAACCTCTACCGACTCCAATCCCCCTTCTTGCAATTGGAATCATACAAAAGGCCTAACTATCCAGTCTGTTTCTCGTAGTGGGCTTTGTATTATTAAATTTAGAGGCACTGTCACTCTCTCTATACAAACTCTCTGTAACTGCACCATATCCCCTGATGCAAATACTAAGTTTTTGATCCCCCTCAACGACACGAGATGGCTTTGTTCTTCTACAGGTCTGACACCGTGCCTGAGTGTCGCCACCCTCAACGCCACTGAAGAAACTTGTGTGCTCATCACCATCCTTCCCCGCATTTACTTCCACACTAACGATCAGTTCCTTGACTCCTGGCATCATCATCTACTTCCAGTCTATGTACAGAAGCGCGAGGTCATCACTGCAATAACTATTGCTTCACTTCTAGGTATTGCTGGAGTCGCCTCTGGAGCTGCTGCTCTTGGCACACAACAAACAGCTCTTTCCTCCATCCGAATGGCTGTAGACGAAGACATTGCCCGTATAGAAACCTCCATCTCTCACTTAGAAAAATCTCTAAACTCCCTATCAGAAGTAGTCCTCCAAAACCGAAGGGGACTAGACCTCCTCTTCCTAAAGGAAGGAGGACTATGTGCTGCACTAGGAGAGGAATGTTGCTTCTATGCTAATCACTCTGGCCTCATTAAGGATAATATGGCCCAGTTAAGAGAGAGGCTAGCTAAACGCAAAAAGGAATATGAGTCTCTTAACAACAGCAGTTGGACCTCCTGGGGATTCAACAGGCTTCTTCCTTATCTCCTCCCCCTCTTGGGCCCTCTCATAATCATCTTGCTCCTTCTCTCCCTGGGTCCTTTATTGTTTCAGAAAGTTTTACAGGTGCTACGAAATTCCCTCTTTGACAAGCCTGTTACTGTCAGATACCAAGGACTGGCCACCACCGAAGCAGCTTTTCTCCAATTAAGCAGCCATCACCGCCCTCCACCAGACCCCACCTCATGATCGCGCTAGCCCAAATCATCCCTACATTTCCAAGCTCCCCTGCGGATGGCGGCTCGTGTTAGCTCTAGCGTCCTTGCCTAGCTACCCCCACCTCCCCCTGTCCTCCTTACCCCAGTCCCGCCACCTACTCCAAACTCTACAACGCTGAACTGGTGAGCCAAAGATGGGCAACCTAGCCAGGCACCAGATGGCCAACCTAAGTAGTGCTGAACCGGTGAGCCAAAGACTGGCAACCTAGCCAGGCACCAAATGGCCAACCTAAGACAGGGCCCTAGCCGCCAAACGGCGATAAGTAGGCACCACTTGCCACCCCACAGTGATGCTAGGTGATTCCAGAGACGGGTAAGAGCCATATGTGCCTCAGCCGGCTATGACCTAAGACAGGCCCAGTTCCTCTGTACGGGTAAGAGCCATGTGTGCCTCAGCCGGCTAGGACCTAAGACAGGCCCAGTTCCTCTGTCCAACTGCTGCGGCCTGCAGTAGCAACCTAAAACAGGAGCCCAGCTAATTAAAAAACAAGGGTGAGATGTTGTGGTGTGAAACCTCCCCCCCTCTCTCTCTCTCCCTTCCCCTCCCCCCTTATCACGGGCAACAGATGACGCTAGCCACTCCCTCAGTCCATCAGTTCATGAGCCACCGCCGCCAAGGCCAACCCCCCTTTCTGCCACCACCACCAGGCCCAACCCCTCGCTCCACCTCCTTTCCATCAGCCCCGCCCTGGCAATGCAAGCCTATATATGCTTGTGCACTTCCTCAATAAACTCTCTTGGTTTCTGCTCCCACCCTGAGAACAGAGTCTCTTGTCTCTGTCCTTTCTCCCCGCCGCCTACCTGTTCCCCTGTCGTTCGGCCTCCGGCTATCAGCCGGAGAAAGCTCTCAAACATCAGTTGGAGAAACTCTGCCGGGGAAAATCACCTCTCCGACCATCAGTCGGAGAGACAACATTTCATTATTTTATTTTTTAACTTTTTTTGAAATTTGTTATTCATACATCAAAATACATAAGCAATAAGTGTATAGCAAAAGTTGTGAACTAACAAAACACACAGGTATATCATACTAAAGGGCTCCCATACATCACTCCTACAGCAATACCTCACAGTGTTTGGAAACCATTGTGACAAACTATGAAAGAGCATCATAAAAATATTACTACTAACTGTAACCAATATCTTACATTTGGTGCATTTTACCCAAACCCACCCAGCTATTATCACCCTGTTTAGTATTATATACTTGTTATATTTCATGAGAGAACATTCTTATAATTCTTCTGTTAAACACAGTCCATCTTCTACCATAGGATTTGTTGTATTATACAATCCCATGCTTTGCACAGTCCATTCAAAGTGTATACTCAGTGGCTCTCACATTCATCTCAGAGTTGTGCTGTCATCATCTCAGTCAATTTTATAACAATTTAATTGCTTCAAAATGAAAAAAATCCCATATCCTCTTATACCCCAAATTTTTGTCCCTTAGGATTGATGCAGTATCTTCTTTGCCATTTCTGCAAATATATTACAATATTAATGTTAACTATCATCCATAAGTTACATTAGTTGTAATTTTCCTGTGTATCACCATACTCTCAACATTTTGTAAAAGGATAGCATTCTTATAACATTAACCACAATCTTCATCCACAACCAAAACCACTATGTTATACAGTCCCTTGATTATTCTCTAGCTTCCTTTCAATTGAAATATTGTATCCACAGACTATGCCTTCAGTCACAAATACATTTATAAATCAGAACTGTTAGTTATACTCACTATAATGTATTACCATAACTATATTTATTTCTACACATTTACATAAATCTTATTAAAATTTCCACATACAGTAAGCATCAGCTCCCATTCTCAACTCGCATTCTATTCCCTAGCATCCTACACATTACAGTATACCTCCTTGAGTTTATTCCTCTTATTTAGTTCATGTTAGTGAGACCATACAAGATTTGTCTTTTTGTGTCTGACATTTCACTCAACATAATTTCCTCAAGGTTCATCCATGTTGTCAATTCATCCCAATTTCATTTCTTCTTACAGCTGATAGTATTCCATTGTATGTATACCCCATTTTTTTTAATTCATTCATTGTTTGATGGACACGTGGGTTGTTTCCATATTTCAGCAATTGTAAATAACACTGCTATGGACATCAGTGTGAAAATGTTAGTTCATATCCTTGACTTTCAGTTCTTCTGAATATATTCTTAGTAATGGCATTGCTTGATCATATGGTGTTTCTATATTTAATTTCTTCAGGAACTGCCAAACTGTCTTCCTCAAAGGCTGCATCATTCAACATTCCCACTAACAGTGAAGGAGTGTTCCTATTTTTCCCCATCCCCTCCACCATTTGTAATTTTTTTAAAACTAATGTTCTTTCTATAAGGTGTTAAATGATATCTCTGTGTAATTTTGATCTTCATTTCCTTAATAGCTAATGATGTTGAACATTTTTTCATGGGCTTTTGGGCCATTTGTATTTCCTCTTTGGAAAAAAATCTAGAGTATTTTGCTCATTTTTAAATTGGGCTGCTTGTCTTTATATCATTAAGTTGTATAATTATTTTATATAACAAGGATGTCAAACCCTTATTGGATATGTGGTTTCCAAATATTTTCTACCATTGAGTATGTTGCCTTTTCCCATTCTTAACAAAGTCATTTGAAGCCAGAACATATATAAGTTTAAGAAGGTCCCATTTATCTATTTTTTCTTTCTTTGTTTTCTGTTCTGATTGATAGCCCCACCTGTTAGCTCTCAGAGGCTCAATAAGGCGGCCTTTTGTTTGGAGGTATCTGGGGCTTTCCCTTGACCCCATAAAGATTTCCAAATGGGACCTTGTGGTCAGGGTTAGTAGCGGGTAAAGAGTGAAGCTGTTCCAATGTATTTTTAATCTTGTCCAATGTGTCTTTCATACCCAATTGTTCATTTCTTCTTTCATTGCTCATGGTTACGGTGTAAGGTTTAAGAAACCAACATCTATTACCAGGTCTTAAAGATGTATCCCTACATTTCTTTCTAGAAGTTTTATTGTTCTAACTTTTACATTTAAGGCTTTGATCCATTTTGAGTTAAATTTTCTACAAAGTCTATTTGCATTTATTCATATGGGAATTTATTGTGCTTCTTGGATGTGGATAACAATGTCCTTCAATAGATTTGGGGAATTTTCTACCATTATATTCATGTACATTTCTTCTGTCCATTTTCCCTTCTCTTCTAATTCTGGGAAATGCATGACACATATCTTTGAATATCACTTGTCATCATTTGGTTCTCTGAGACTCTGTTTGAATTTTTCCATTCTTTTCTTTATCTGTTCTTTTCTGTGTTTACTTTCAGAGGCTCTGTCTTCCAGCTCACTGATCCTTCCACCTGCCTCTTCAAATCTCCTCTTCTATGCTTCCAGTGTATTTTGAATTTCATTTATTGTGCCTTTGATTTCCATAAGATCTGTTACTTTTCTTTGAAAATTTTTGCGTTGTTTGTGGATTTTTTTTAAAATTTTAAATTATTATTTTTTATTTTTAAAGAAGCTTTAGATTACATAAATGTTACATAAAAAATATAGGGAATTCCCATATGCCCCACTCCCTCCCCTCCAACACTTTCCTACATTAATAACATCATTTATTAGTGTGGCACATTTGTTACAATTGATCAACACATATTGAATCATTGATACTAAACATGGACTATAGTTTACATTATCGTTTACACTTTATCCTACACAATTTTGTAGACTATGATGAAATATGTAATGGCCTGTATCCATCATTGCAGTGTCATGTAAGACAATTCCATTGTCCCAATAATGCCCCTATATTACACCTATTTTCCCTCTCCCTCCACTCAGAACTTCTGCTGACTACTGCCTTTATATTATTTATTTATTTATTTTTACTGGGAGGTCCCAGGGATCAAACCCAGGTCCCCCCATATGGGAGATGGATGCCCAACCATTTGAGCCACATCTGTCCCCTGCCTTTATATTATTGATAAAAGTTTTTCTATTGCTAATATAGAAAATGTAGATTTGTAATGTAGATACTGTCTACAAAAGAATACTAGTAAGTCTACTTTAGTCCATTTTTCATTCCCCAATCTCAAGGATTCAGAGATGGTGATGCCCACTCTGTTTCTAATTGAAAGGGGGCTTAGGTCTCATGGGGCAGATGGATTGAATAATCTTGCTTGCATTTGTCAAAAATCTCTGATCTTTGGGATAGGCATTGTCCATCATCTCCTTGTTGTTTTCCTGGGTGAGTCCAATGACCTGAAGAATAGGTTTTGGAACTCTGCTGAGATTCAGGGCTCAAATAGCACATGAATTGACCAAACACATATACTTAATAAGTATAGTGCTAATTATAGGTTCAAATAAAAGGGGCAGAAATGCCATGTGTAGGGAAATTCTAAATGAGTCTATCTTTGTTACACTAGGGAGCATAAATTCCAAAGTAAGTTCCACTGCCAAGGTGCCAAATTCCTGAGTTGTCTGCCCTGCTTATAGTTTCTGGATATCTCTAGATCCTTCAGGAGACCTGTTATTTGAGGCACTGTTTATTGTGGCAGTAAATGAGATCCTGCTGAGACATGCATAAGCATATCCTCTGAAATGACCTCCCAACTCACTTTGAAAACTCTTAGCCATAAAAACTCATTTTTATTTACAATTTCCCCCTTTTGGTCAAGGCCTTTTTCCAGATGCATTGCTATTTGGTGCTTGATAATAATCCCTTGGTGCCTGGGAGGCTCATCCCTGGGACTCATGTCCCATGCTGAGGGGAAGGTAGTGCATTTATTTGCTGAGTTTGCCTTAGAGAGAGGCCACATTTGAGCAACAAGGAGGCTTTTAGGAGGTAACTATTAGGTAGTATATAATACTAGGCTAAGTTTCAAATTCACAAGGAAAGGTTCATAACTACAATCATCAATGTCAATGGCCTGTCATAATGGTGTATCTTCATCTTCCTTCATTAGATACTGCCCTTGCACTTGGGAGATTCTTGCTGTCCTATTAGAGAATGTAGCAGAACTCCCCAGGATAGGAATAAATGTTTTTTTCATTTATTTTGCGCATCTCCACCCGCTGAGACAATGTCCCATGAACATTTCAACATATTCATATGTTTTAGAGGTATGCCTCAGGTGAATCTCTTCTCATCCATTCCCACATCACTGACACCTGAATCCAGTTAACCTCCCTGCCACTGCTGTGCCCCTTTTGTGTTCAAAAACCTCTCCAAAAATGAAGTAAACAAAATAACTGAATAAAATTAAAAAGAATTTGAGATAGTAATTTAAAAAATAACCAATAAAATATAAAAAAAGCAATTTGTAATAATAAAAAATTTAAAAATTAGACATTGTACCTTTCATCAATGTAAGATCTGTCATCTTGTATGTATATGTCATTTTCTTCCGTATATTCCCCCAGTGTGTTATATTTTTCATTTTATCTTCAAAGAAGCTTAAAGATACAGAAAAGTCACAAAGAGAATACAGGTAATTCCCATATACCCCATGTCCTCCTTCTGTTCCCCTCAGCCTTATTAATAACATTTTGCATGCAGATGGTATATTTGTTAACATTGATGTACAATAGTGAATCTTTGCTACTAACCATTGTCAAAGCTTTACATTTTGGTTTAAATTTTGGATCATACAATTTTATAGGTTTTGACAAAATTTGAAGCATCCTGTATCCGTTATTGCAAGATTGTGCAGAACAATTTTAATGCCCTAAAAATGCCCTGTGATCTATCTATTCTATTTTTCTCTCCCCCTCTCCTCAGATCCTATGGTAATCATTACATTTCAAGTTTTGAAGAATAAGATTCATAATTAATTTTATTAGGCACTGCCTATGTTCTTGAGGGATTCTTGTACCTCTAAGAATATAGCAGGACTCCACAGGATGGGAGTTTATTATTTTCTTGTTTATTTTGTGGGTCTCTACCCACTGATATAACACACTATGACAATATGAACACTTAGATATTCCAGGTGCACCCTATCCCATATAGAAGGTGCACCCTATCCCATATATATTTCCTGCATCTGACACTCTACACCAGTAACCCTCCCTTGCCATATTTGCTATAAGAATATTTCCAACATGATAGGTCTAACCATAAGCCTGCAAATCCCTAGAGTTCACCTGCTCCTTCCCTGACCCTCTCCCCAGTGCAACTGATACTCCAACTCAAACACCCGACCTTACTATCACTCACAGATGAGCACCCCAAACCCAATCATGTCACTGCACCACTGTCACATCTATCCACTGCCCAACCACACCATACCACCTTATCATAGATTTTTCCCTTATGGGAATAAGCACACCACCCTATACTCATTTTCTGTCTCCTGTAAATCCATCTTCCAGACTCTAGCTCTCTGAGTCTGCTCAATTTGCTTAATTCATATCAGTGCAGTCATGTAATATTTGTCTTTCAGTGCTTGGCTTAATTCTTATTCAACATAAAGTCTTCAAGATTCATCCATATTACCCATGGGGTAATACTGCATTCCTTCTTACAGCAAAGTAATAATCCATTGTATGTATATACCATAGTTTGCTTATCCATTCATGTATTGAATGGAAATTTGGTTTTCTTCCAACTTTTAACAATAGTGTATAATGCCTCTATGAACATTGTTGTGCATATATCTGATTATGTCCCTGCTTTCAATTCTTCTTTGTATATACCCAGCAGTGAGATTACTGGATCATATGGCAGTTCTATATTTAGCTTCCTGATTAACCACCAAAATGTCCTCCACAATGGCTGCATCATTTTACATTCCCACCAGAAATGGACATGTTCCCTTTCCTCCACATCTTCTCCAACACTTGCAGTACTCTGCATTTTTAATAGCTGTCACTCTAAAGGGTGTAAGGTTATAACTCACTGTAGTTTTGATTTGCATTTCCATAACAGCTAGTGAAGTTGAGCAACTTTTCAGGTGTTTTTTAGCACTTTATTTCTTTTTTGGAGGTATATCTATTCAAATCTCTTGCTCATTTTTAAAATGAATTGTTTGACTTTTTCTTTTCGACATGTAGGATTTCTTTACATATGCTGGATTTTAGGCCCTTATTGGGTGGATGTTTACTAAATATTTTCTTTGATTGAGTATGCTGATTTTTCACTTTCTTGACAAACTTCTTTAAAGTGCAAATATTTTCAATTTGAGGAAGTCCCAAATTAAAGTCTATTTTTTCTTTTCTTTTATTTTTTGCTTCGGGTGTAAAGTTTTTGAAACCATTTCCTATTATAATATCCCATAAATGATTCCCTACATTATCTTCTAGGAGCTTTATGGTCTTGGCTCTTATATTTACATCTTTAATCCATCTTGATATAATTTTCATAGGTCAGGAGATGCTTATCCTCTCTTCCTTTGGATATGGATATCCAATTCTCCAAGCACCATTTGTTAAAGAGGCCTTTCTTTGACAGTTGAGTGAGATTGGTGGCATTGTTGTAAACCAGTTGAACGCATATGCAAGAGTCTATATCAGAACTATCATTCTGTTCCTTTCATGAGTATGTCTATCTTTGTGCCAATACCATGCAGTTTTGACCACTGTAGCTTTGTAGTATGTTTTAAAGTCAGATAGTGTGATGTCTTCAATTTTTTTTTTTCAATATATCTTTGGCTATTTGGGGACCCTTCCCCTGCCAAATAAATTACATAATTAGCTTTCCCAATTCAGTAGAAAATTCCGTTGTAATTTTTATTAAGATTTCATAAAATTAAATAATTTTGGTAGGGCAGACATCTTAATGATGTTTACTCTTCCAATCCAAGAAAATGGAATATTCTTCCATTTATTTAGGACTTCTTTGATTTCCTTAAACAAAGTTGTGTAGAATTCTGTGTACAAGTCCTTTACATCTTTAGTTACATGTGTTCCTAATTATTTGATTCTTTTATTTGCTATTATAAATGATTTTTTTTTCATTTCCTCCTCAGATTGCTCATTATTGGTGTACAGAAATGTACTTAATTTTTGCATGTTATTCTTTTATCCTGACACTTTACTGAAATCATTTGTCATCTCTAGAAGCTTTGTCATAGATTTCCCAAGGCTTTCTATTAATATGATTATGTCATCTGCAAATAGTGAAAGTTTTACGTCTACCTTTCCAATTTGGATGACTTTTATATCTTTTTCTTGCCTATGTGCCCAAGCTAGTACTTCTAACAAAATGTTAAATAAGAACATTGACAGTGGGCATCCTTGTCCTGTTCCAAATCTTAAAGGGAAATCTTCTAGGATTTCACCATTAATAATGATGTTAGCTGTGGGTTTTTCATATATACCCTTTATCATGTGGAGGAAGTTTCCTTTTATTCCTTTTTTTTAAAAATGTTTTTATCAGAAAGGGTGTTGTATTTTTTAAATGCTTTTTTGCATCTGTAGAGATTATCATGTGATTTATTTTTTCTTTTGATCTTTTTATGTGTTGTATTACATTGATTGATTTTCTTATGTTGAACCATTCTTGCATATCAAGGATGAAACCCACTTTGTAATGGTGTATAATTCATTTGATGCATTGTTTAATATGATTAGCAAGTATTTGTTAAGGATTTTAGCGTCCAGGTTCATCAGAGATATTGGTGTCTTGTTTTCCTTCCTTGTGCAATCATTATTTGGCATTGGTATTATTGTGATGTTGGCATCATAGAATGAATCAGGTAATGTTCCCTCCACTTTTATTTTTTGGAAAAGTTTAAGCAGGATTGGTTGTTAGTTCTTTATAGAATGTTTGGTAGAATTCACCTGTGAAGTCATCTTTTCCTGGGCTCTTCTTAGTTTGGAGGTTTTTTATGACTAATTCAATCTGGGTACTTGTGATTCATCTGTTGATTTCATCAATTTCTTCTGTCATCAGTGTAGGCTGTTTGTGAGTTTCTAGAAATATGTCTATTTCATATAAGCTATCCATATTGTTGGCTATTTTTTTTCAAAGTATCCATATTGTTGGTTATATTTTTCAAAGTATTATCTTATGATATTATTTATTTCTCTGGGATTAGTGGTGATATCCCCTTCTTCATTTCTTATTTTATGTATTTACAATCTCACTCTTTTTTTTCTTTGTTAGTCAAGCTAAGGGTTTGTCAATTTTATTAATCTTCTCAAAAAACCAGCCATTAGTTTTGTTAATTTTTTCTAATGCTTTCTTTTTTCAATTTCATTTAGGTCTGCTCTGAACTTTGTTAATCCTTCTCCCTACTTGTTTTGGGATTAGTTTGTTGTTCTTTTTCTAATTCCCCTGGTTTTCACTTAGGTCTTTGATTTAAGCTCTTTCTTCTTTTTAATATAGGAATTTATGGGTATAAAGTTCCCTCTCAGCACAACTTTTGCTGCATCCCATAGGATTTGATATTTTGTATTTCTCATTCATTCATTTCAAATTATATACTGATTTTTTTTGCAATTTTCTCCTTGATTCACTGATTGTCTAAGATTGTGTTTATAACTTCCATATCCTTGTTCCTAATCTGGTTCTCTGCCCCTTACTGCTTTCCATGCATTTTGGTCAGAGAAATTACTTTTCATATTTTCAATCTTTCTGAATTCATTGAGAGTTGTTCTGTGGCCTAGCATGTGGTGTATCCCAGTGAATGATCCATGTATGCTGGAGAAGAATGTATATCCCAATGCAATTGGGTGTAATCTTCTGTGAATTTCTATTAAGGCTAGATCCTCTAACATCTTTTTCAAAGTCTCTCTTACTTTATTGATCCTCTGTCAAAATGTTCTGTTTAATGGTGATACAGGAGTATTAAAGTCCCCCAGTATATTTGTAGAGGCAACTATTTCTCCACTTAGTTTTTCCAATTTTTCCCTCATGTATTTTGAGGCACCTTTGTTAGGTGCATAAATATTTAGGGTTGTTCTTTCTTTTGATAGATTACCCATTTTATTTATATATAGTGTGTTTCTTTGTCTCTTGCAATAGTTTTTCATTTAAAGTCTATTTTTTCCAATATTTGTATAGTTACTCCCAGCCCTTTTTGTTTATTGTTTGCATATAAAATCATTTTCCAACCATTCACTTGCAACATCTGCATCTCTGGGTCTAAGGTGAGTTTCTTGCCGGCAGCATATAGATGGGTCATATTTCCTTATCCATTCTGGCACTCAGTATCTCTTGATTAGAGTTTAATCCTTTAACATTCAATTTTATTACTGCCAATACATTACTTACATTAGCCAAATTTTCTTTAAGTTTCTATATGTCATGTGTTGTTTGTATTTTTCTTTTTAACATTTAAGTTATTCTTGCCAATATTTTTTCCTTCCTACCATCTCCTCCAACCCTATATTTCCAGTTTTTTCCTTCCGTCTGCAGAACTCCCTTTAGTATATTCTGAAGTGCAAGTTTCTCTTTGAGAAGTACTATTAATCTCTGTTTATCTGGGAATATTCTGAACTCTCTCTTATTTTTGAATGCCATCTTTGCTTCATAGAGAAATCTTGGTATGCATTTTTTTTTTCTTTTAGCACCTTAACTATGTCACACCACTCTCTTCTTGCCACCATGGATTCAGATGAGAAATCAGCACTTTTATTTTATTGAGCTTCTCTTGTATGCGATGGATCTCTTTTTTCTTGCTGTTTTCGGTATTTTCTCTTTGTCTTGAGTATTGGACAATTTGACAAGTATATGTCTTTGGGTAGGCCTGTTAAGATTTATAGTGATTGGTGTGCACTGAACTTCCTGGACATGTATGTCCATGTCCTTCAAGAGAATTGGGAAATTTTCAGCAATTATTTCCTCCAACAGCCATTCTGTCCCTTTTCCCTTCTCTTCTTGCTTTGGGATGCCCATTATGCAAATATCTGTGTGTTTCATGTTGTCATTCAAATCCCTTTGTCCCTGATGGATTTTTTCTTATCTTTTTATCTGTCTCTTCTACTATCTGTCTTATTTAAAATGCATTGTCTTCACGATCACTGATTCTTTCCTCTGTCTATTGAAATCTGCTGTTATGTACTTCCAGCATATTTTTTATTTCTTTCATTGTGCCATTCATCACCATTATATCTATTATTTTTTATGTATGTTTACAATTTATTCCGTATGTTCCCCTATTGTCTTCTTAATGTCCTTTTTCTCTTCCTTCACTTCATCAAGTTGAGTCATGATATTTGTTTGGATGTCCTTGATTAATTGTTCCATGTTCTGCATCTTCCCCTGTTTTCTAGTTTGTTCATTAGACTGCGTGATATCTTTCTATTCCTTAGCATGGCCTGTAATTTTTTGTTGGTGTCTAGTCATGTGTTTATCTTGACAGGCTTATTTGGTTGATTGGTTTCTCTTTCTACTCTAGGGTTTTATTTTGTTGTTTTCTTGAGATAAGGTTTATTTTTTGTCACTCGGGCCCTTAAGGAATATTCTCAGGATACCTGTGTTCATCAATTAATCTCCATGCAGCCTTCCCTCTGCAAGTGAGGTACCTGGTGTTAGCAAATAAAATAAAGCATTTTTAAAAATTTTTTTTTTCAAAAACCAGATCAAAAAAACAAAACAAAAAAAAATCTGTCTATATGTCCCCTGTCACAAGGTGCTGACTGGGTGCCTGATAACCCCATGGATCATTCTCTGGATCCTTTCTCTTAGGAGGTATGGAAAATTGAGCCAGGAGCCTTATATATGCAAGGCAGGAGTTTTTACACTGAGCTATATGCACTTCACAAGCTAATGTAGATTTCTGAAAGTTTATCTGGATTTTCCTGACCCAGTTCCCTCAGACAAGTTGGGCTTCTACCAGTTTGCCAAGGTTGTGTTGCTTGGCTAGGGCTCCTGCTTCCACCCCCTGCCTGACCTAGTTCCTCTCTCTTCCAGAACAGCTGGGTATGACAGTCTACCTGATCAGAAAACCATTCTGTCTCCCTGCAACCCCTTCAGAGTTGGCTGTGGTCTCCCCTGAGATTCAAAAGGGGCTCAGCTGGCCAAATTCACTGAAAAGAAACCACTCTCAACCTTCCCCCAGAACATTCTCCTCCCAGGGAACATTCTTTCCCACTCAGTTGGCTGCAGTGAGCCAGGGGTTGTACTCAAAGCAGCTCCCTCAGGTAGGTGTTTGTAATTTATCCATTGTTCTTTGTGGGAGAGTTGAGCTCTGTGTACCTACTTTGACACCACCTTTCTGGAAGTCCCCTAGCTGGATTTTATTCAAAGGAAAATAGTTTGCATAGAAATGGTTGGATGGGGGAAGATATGAATAGTGATGTGCTTTAGGAAGATATTTCTTCCATTTTTTCAAATCCAAATGTTGACATCTGGAACTAAGTTGAACCCTTCCAATGCAGATTGCTATAGGGATAACAGTAATTTGATTCTTTTGCTAATGTAAGTTCAAAGGTCACTTAAAACTTCCAAAGAAAGATTAAAATCATTCTACATTATCTCTAATGATAACTATGCTGGGAACACAGGATTTAAAGCACAATGAGTATCATTTTATTTGCTTTAAATTGTGGGCATACCTTTCACATTGCAATTTTCATCCCCAAATTTCTCAAGGTATAGCTGAGAGAAATCAACATGGGTATAATCACAGTATAAAACACAGAAATATCCTTGTCCTTGTTCTCACTCTCAGCAGGTAGAGCATAATTATGCATACAGGACACTAAAAACAAAATTACAACCATAATATGAGAGGCTGTAGGTTGAGAGAACTTTGTATCATGCTGCACAGGAACGTGTCCTAAGAATGAGCAACATGTTTATGTATGAAGCACAAATGACAAGAAATATTACAATCATCATGAAGCCTAAATTGACAATAGCTAAAATAGTAACCATAGAACTATTTCAAAAGAGGCTTCACATCACACATGTAGTGATTGATCTGATTAGTACCACAGAATGGTAAATTGAGGACCTTGAACGTTAGAGCAATAGGGTGACAAAAACCCACACCTCAGGCCAGATGATCAGTGTGTTACATTTCTGCAGGTCCATATTGACCATATAGAGCAGGGCCATGGCAATGGCAACATAGCAGTCAAAAGCCATGGAAACCTACATGACTATTTCCACACTTGCAAACAAGTACACAGTGAAGAGCTAGGCCAATCAATTTTTGTGGAAATGTTTTTTTTTCTCTTCACCTAAGTTTCTGATTAGGCAGAAAACAACAATGAAGTTGAAGAAGACATCTGTGAGGGAGAGGTAGCAGAGAAAGTAGTAAATTTATTGTTCCATCAGATGTCTGCAGATATTCATGAGAAAGATGATGAAGTTCCCTATTAAGACTGCTGAGTAACAGAGCAGGATCAAGAAACAGAACATTTGTCTATTTATTTATTGTATTGTTGATTTTTTCATATTATATTTTAGATAATTTATATATTCTGAATAGTAATTCTTTAATAACTATGTATGATTTTCCCATACTATCTCTTATTGTGTAACTTTTTCATTCTATAATTTTCTTATTCTTAAAAAAAAACTTTCTTTTTTCTGAATTCCAATTAATCATGTCTTTTATTTTAAGGATCATGCTCACAGCTCTTTGCCTAGTCATAGGCATTGAAAATGTTGTCCTGGGTTTGTTTCTAAACTTTTTATAATTTAATGTTTTTTGCAAACATCTATGATCCAATTTGAATAAATTTTTGTATAGGGAGTGAAGAATAGGATGTTTCATTTTTGTATATATGGATGTCCAATTGTTCCACCACACTTCCTGAAAAGATGATCATTTTCCCAAGGAATCACCCAAGGTCGTTTGCTGAGATTTGTTTAAACACACACGTGCAGATATCTTTCTGGCCTGTCCAGGTTCTACAATAATCTACTCATCCATCTTTAGGAAAATACTACCCTGCTTTGATTGCTATAACTTTATAATATGGGATAATATCACAAAGTATGAGCTTTACCAGTAAGTTCTATTATGCAGTTGTGTGGACTGTTCCATTCCTTCACATTGACATAGAATGTTACAATTACATTTTAAACGAAAAAAAATCCTTCTTAATTTTTTGAAGGTATTGTAATGAATCTAAGCATTGATATGGGAGGAGAGAGAATTGACATTTTAAATTATTGAGATGAAGGTGAAATTTCCCTTTCTTTATAAGGTGCTCTTTTAATTTTGCTCATTAAACTGCAGTATTCAATGTGGCTGCCTAGGACATGTTTTGTAACAATTCATTAAGTATTAATATTTCATTAAGTATTAAGAACTTTGATGGTACTGTATGGTCATTTTAATAATCATGTCTGACTTTATGTTAGAAGTAAAATGTTTACATTGAAGTTTTGTGTATTGATCTTACATCCAATAAACTTTCTGATTTTTCTTAATTTTTACAAGGTGTCCTCCAGATTTGAGGATGTTAAACTGACTGTGTTTATAGGCAATATCATTGCCCATGTAGAAAATGGTCACAAAAGTAAAGAGTAGCTATTGTATTTGATATTTATTGAAGAAATTCTGGCCTAAATAAAGAATTCAGATATATAATAATCTGTTTTGTTTTTTTAAAAGAGTTTGGCAGAATTGGTATTATTTCAACTTTACTGTTTGGGAGAATGCAACAATGTAGCTAAATATACAGAGTTTTTCCTTAATTGATTATTTGGAACTACTGTTTCATTTTCCTAATAGATATAGAACTTTTGAGATTATATATTATTTAATTTCATGAGATTTAAAAAATTATAATATTCAAGAAATTTGTCCATTCTTTCAAAGTTGTTGAATTTGTTGGCCTTAATGTGCTCATAATACTTCCCTATTATCTTTCTAAGAGCTGTAGAATATATAATGAAACCTCATAACTTTAAGAAATAAAAATTTGGTTATCATTGTTATAAGTATTGTAAGAATCAAGATCAAGGAATTAAAAACAAATAAAAACCAAATAACAGAGAGAGAAAAAATAAAAAGAGAGGAAGAATCCAATGTCATAAATAACACCTCAAAGAGAGATCATCAATAAAGCTAAAGTTGATTCTTTGGAAAGATTACTGATATTGAGAAAACTTTAGCATGAGAAAAAGAGAAACACAAGACAAATAGTGTGGTAATAAATTATTTCATGTTCCAAAACTTTTAAATCTTTATATTTTGCCATACTACCTTCTTATGGATTTTCCAAAGAAAATTTACAACTTGCAATAATTTTTTTTCTTAGTATCATAGTCTTTTTACTAATTTTTCCAATTCCTTTTAATTAAAAAAGCTGTACTTAATTTTATCACCCCCATTATTTTTCTTTTCACTTATCCTTCTTTGTACAGTGACTCTGGAATGATTGTAATTCTGGAAATGTATCTACAAAATCAGAAACTTTCTGTAGTTTATTTTACTTTTCACATAGTCATGTTATTCAGGCCTTTCTTCTTTATGATTTCTGTTCTACTTTGTAATAGTTATTTCATCAATTTTTTCTACCTTCTCCATCAAAACTTTCTAAGAAGTTTCCTCTTTATATTACTTAAAAGAGGATTTGCTTTATTTATTTAATATGACACATTTTTTTGTCTTATAGGTATCTTTTCCTTTTTTTTAAATTTAGAACCCACCTTTTTTGTATTTTGCTTTTTACCATAATAATATAACAGTCTTTAATTCTGGATCTAAAGAGTAGCCATTTATTTACTAATTTTAATAAATTTGTAGGAAAGTTACACTTGCATCATATAATTCATTTTGTTAAGGTTTATGGAAAATGATTTTCAATATTGGTGAACAGGTAAAACATTTTCAACATTTTGTTGTATTATTTTTTGGTCTGTGTTCACTAGTTATTATTTTTAAAAGAAATTCAGAAGATCTCCATAAACAACTTTAAATCAGATTCTACTATAATAGTTGTTACATTTCACAATTTTGAATGTCACTAAATGTTATATAGGTAAAAATCTATCAAAATTAAAATGATTATTAAAATTATAGATTTTACCTTATTACCAAGAGCATGTGTCACTGTGTCCTACTGGTAAAACTGAAGTTTTGAATAAAATTATCATTAAATATTTTTCATTGAAATTCAATGCTTAAGAAAGCATCAACTTCATTGCTTTGACAAGGTATAACTGTGGACCAGTTTGATGTAATTTTGAATTCCAAAAATATAATTGGATCATGCTTGTAAATGGATTTGTTAATCTGGGCATGATTAAGTTATGATTAGGGCATTGAGCCCTATCACTTGGTGGGCGGGGAATCAAATATAAAAGGCATGGCAAGAACAGAGTTGAAGCAGTCTTTTGAGAAGCAGTTTTGATGTTGGAAAGAAGGCCCCAGCAGAAGAGAAGCAAGCCATTTGCCTGATTGTCTACAACTGACCTTGTGGAGGAAACAGGAGCTAAATCTAGAGAGAAACACAGCCTGGGGAATAGAGATAAACCAAAAGCCTGAACCCTGGCAAACACCGGCAGCTGTCTTGCTCTAACACGTGGCAATGGACTGTGGTGAGAGAAGAAACTTAACGCTTTATGGCCTGGTATCTGTGGACTTCTACACCAAATAAATATCCTTTATAAAGACCAACCCATTTTTGGTATTTCACATTAGCAGCCCTTTGCCTGACTAATACAAAATTTGGTACTGAGGAGTGGGGAAGTGCTTTTGTGATTACCAAAATGTTGGAACGGTTTTATAAATGGGTAAGGGGTATTTTTAGGAGGAATTGTGAAATGCTTCATGGAATAGGTCTACATCACTTTGAAGAGACTGTTGATAGTAATATGGATGCTAAAGAGACTTTCTATGATGTCTTAGAAGTAAATGATGAAACTATTATTGGAAACTGGAGGAAAGGCGATCCTTGTTTTAAAGATGGAGAGAACTTAGCAAGATTAACTCCTGGTGTTATATGGAAGACAGAATTTGAAAATGGTGAACCACAGTATTTAGCTGAAGAACTATCCAAGGTAACTTGGAGAATGTGGCTTGGCTTCTACTTGCAGCTTATAGCAAGGTACTAGATGAGTGAAATACACTAAGGACTGAACTTTTGGACACAAAGAAAACAGAAACTGATTCTGGAACTTGCAAGTTTCTGGAAGTCAAATTCCCAGATGAAAATGCCTCATTTGAAGACTTTACAAACTTGGAACTTGTAAATCAGAATTGAAGATGCAGTCATCTAGGAAAGACTTGTGGAAAATCTTACTGTCTGATTGCTTGGACCCCCACTTCCTGCATGCTAAACCAACAAAGTTTTTGAGAGAGCTGTATGAACAAAACAACTGACAGCTTGGACAAAAGAAAACATGGAAAGGAGAGATTGAAAGAGAATCAGCTTTAAGAAGAAAACCATGGAAGCAGAGATCTGGACTTAAGACATCTCCTTGGGCTAAGAGAGGAGCCCCACCCATGTGTACAGAAAGGGTGAGTTTGCCCCTGCAGTTGAAGAGGGTGGATGTCCCCACCCGATGTTCTGGGAGAGTTTTGCCACCCCAGGGTGCAGGGAGGGTGGAGCACATTCCTCAAAATTAGGGTAGCTAAGATCAACACCCCATAGGTCTGAGAGGGGTGTACCTGTCCCCCATGGATTAGAGAAGGCCAGGGGTTCATCCCATTGCTCTGAGAAGGTTGAACCTGTATGCCAAAGATTAGGGAAGGCCAGGTGGTCAACTTATTACTCTGAGAGGGTTGAACCTGTATGCCAAAGTTGAGGGGGAATGTTGTCTTCACCTCACTGTACTAGGGGAGCTAAGACTCTAACCCAAAGATTGGGTAAAGTGTTGCAATCACCCCAACACCCTTGGAGGGTGAGGTCTGGAGCTTGGTCAACACCCAGATGCTTGATAAGGGTGGAACCAAGAAAATGACCATTGGGCAAGCCTGTGGATAGTGTGGGTTCCCATGTGGCCCCAAGGAGAAGGAACCATCATCTTAAGAATGACTCTCAGACTTTGAAATAGAATGAAGGATGCCCTGCAGGTTACTGAACTGTAGAGGATCCATGACTCATGTTTAACATCCCAATTTCTTCTTATGATATTGAAAATATTTATCCTTTGTGTTTCCATTTGTGTATTTGAAGCAGTTAAATGGTTTTGTAAGTTTCAGAGGTCTATAGCAGACGGGACATTGCCTCAAGATGAACTGCATTTATTTAAAATGATTATGATATGATTTTGTAGTTGAATTGTTACTGATTTAAGTTTTTTGAATATTGTAATGTATTTTTGGAATTCAAAGGGTGGAGTGTAACCATTGGCCAGTTTGATGTAATTATGAATTCCAAAAATATAATTGGATCATGCTTTTAAACTGATCTGTTAATCTGGGCATGATTAAGTTATGATTAGGGCGTTGACTGGGCCACATCAGTAGGGTGTTGAGCCCCACCTCTTGGTGGGCAGGGAATCAAATATAAAAGGCATGGCAAGAACAGAGTTGAAGCAGTCTTGTGAGAAACAGTTTTGATGTTGGAAAGACGGCCCCAGGAGAAAAGAAGCAAGCTGTTGGCCTGATCATCTACAGCTGACCTTGTGGACGAAACAGGAGATAAACCCGGAGAGAAATGCAGCCCCAGGAAGAGAGGAACCCCAGAAGACTGAACCCTGGCAAATGCTGGCAGCTGTCTTGCTCTAACAAGTGGCAATGAACTGTAGTGAGAGAAGAAATTTAATGCTTTATGGCCTAGTATCTGTGGACTTCTATCCCAAATAAATACCCTTTATAAAGACCAACCCATTTTTGGGATTTCACATTAGCACCCCTTTGCCTGACTAATACACATGGATAATTTTTGTTCAGGTAATCCTGACTACTTCACCTCAATACAACACAAAATAAGTTGTATGTCCAAATCATTTTTGTATGGTAGCATATTTTATTAGCAGTTACTTTAAAGCCCTAAGTACTATTACCCTCATCCATTGAATTCATGATATAAATGCAACAATTTATCTTTGAGACAGTTTCTATCTTCTTTATCTAATTGTATGCTTCCTTCAAAAATAATGTTTGACACCAAACTTTTCTCAAGGCATTTTTAATCTCTGTATTTTTCAGAGTATAGATTAGGGGATTGAACATAGGAGGAAAATAGTATAAAGGAGTGCAAATATTTTATCTTCAGGATAAGTGTCTGGTGCTCTAAGATAGACAAAGATTGAAGGACTGAAAAATAAGACTACCACCATGATATTAGACCCACAATTAGAGAGGGCTTTATGTCATTTCTTAGGTGAATGATTTCTTAAAATGAATAAGTTAGTAATGTAGGAAACAAATAAAACAGCAAAGGTTACTAAGGAGACCATACCTGAATTTGCAACCACAAGGACACCTGTGAGGTAGGTACCAGTACAGGCAACTTTTAGCAGTGGGAAGATATCACAGAAATAGTGATCAATTTCATTTGGACCACAAAGGGGCAACTGGATTGCCATAGAAAATTGAGGAAAGGAATGGAGAGCCCCTCCCACCCAAGCAGTTACGACCAGAAGATTGCATCTTGTCCTGTTCATGATAATCATGTAGTGCAGAGGCTTGCAGATGGCAACATAGCAGTCAAAGGCCATGGCAGCAATAATGAAGATCTCAATACCTCCAAAGCAGTGTGTGGTAAAGACCTGTAACATGCAATTTCCATAGGAGATAATTTTTGTCCCAACAAACAAGTCACCAATTAAATTGGGTGTAACACTAGAGGTTTAGCAGATGTCCATACAGGCTAAATGGCTGATGAAATAGTACATGGGTTGGTAATAAAGGGAGCTGCATTGAATAGAGACAAGAATCACGAGGTTTCCTACCAAGACGGAAATATAACAGCATAAAAAGAGCATAAAGCAAAATATTTGTATGTTCTGATCATAAGCAAATCCTAAAAGAATGAATTCAGAGCTGTTTCTATGGATTTCCATTTATTTCAATTTGGTATATATTTTGCACAAGTGTGTTGAGGATCTGAAAAGAAAAAAAAGGTTTTGATGAAAAATATCAATGTAACACAAAAATAGAAAACTTACAAAAATGGATATTTATGCATATAACATAAATGTTAATTGTTTATTCATGGGTTTAAAGTGCTTTTTCTTATTTACATGTCTTATTTTACAAATCTTATGTGAAATAATTTTATAATAGGAATAATTATACATTTTATTCAATTATGATCAAACAATACTTTAAAAGTTATTAAAGGTTTTCATGAAAAGAACATTATTCCTTTTAATTATATTATTTATATAACAATACATGTTTAATTTACTCAATTAAAAGAAAACTTTTTCATATATTTTTAAATGTATTGCTTATCAATGGAGTCAAATTTCTTTCTTTCAGCATGAATAGAAGGCCTCTTTTAATTTTCTGGAACCCACAGCACAAAATAAAATATTTAAAGCACCCCAAATTAAATCTGTGAACCTTAATTTTATAGAGCTTACTGCTTTTTCTTTTGTGGACAAACATTGCCATTTGGATATGCAAAGCCAATGAAGCTTCATACATAAATAGCAAAGAATGTTTGAAAATTATACAGTAAAAAATAAAATAATTGTCATTTAATGATTAAAGTTCTGAAAAATAAACAGCAACTTCATTATTTTCTCCTGTTTATATTTCATATATTAGGAGAAATTTTAAATATTCACTCACTTAAGTTTGTAATGACAATTTGTAAAGGAAATATTTAACTCTTGATTTGCCCAGGAGTGTTTGAATTGTCTGTATTTTATGGCTTTTGCTAGAAATTTTATATACATTCTAGGCAACAAAATAGTCATTAAAACAAATGACAATGTAACTGTAATTCTAACTTTTTGGTCTGTTCACAGTCAGTGGCTAAATGTTACATTAATAAATGTGTGAAATATTAAGTCATTATGTTAGTTGGGAAGAAAAGAATGTAAAATAGAAGTAAGGCACTATCATGAGCTGTTTTTATCAGCATTGAGGAATTATCTCATACCAAGGAGGGCTGCAAAAGCTATAGCATACCTTCTACCTTTCTCTGGATTCAATGTGGCAATGAGACCTGGACTCTCTGAATATCTACTTTTGTCTTGAAATTTATGCTACCCAGTGTGACAGAGTTGAACTCATTTATGGTTTCCCTACAAATGACTCTTCTGCTCCTTCTATTTGAACCTATAGCTACTACTATACATGATAGGTGTATGTCCAAGAGACTTAAATTTTTGTTCCATCCATGTGCCAGTTGGGCTCTGAAAGTCAGCAGATTTGCAGCACCTACTCTCCAGTTCATTGGACTCATTCAGGACTACTAACAAGGTGATGATGTTTGACGATGCTCATCCCCAAGAACAGAGTGTCTGCAACTGCAAGCAAGATTGTTCCATCCATCTGCCCCATGAGATCTAAGACTCCTCTCAATTAGAGGCAGAATGGGTATCACCATCCTCAAATCCTCAAGATTGGGGAATGAACAATGGACTGAAGTAGACTTAGCATTATTCTAATCTTATTGTTTATTTATTGTTATTTGAACAATGGAAGATCTTTTATCATTGATGTGGGGTAAGTGGCCAACAGAGGTTCTGAGAGGAGGGAGAGGGAAAATAGTTGTAATATGGGGTATTTTCATGACATTGGAATTGTCCTGCATGATGTTGCAATGACAGATACAGGCCATCATGCATTTTGTCAAAACCTATAAAGTTGTGCAGGAGAAAGTGTAAACGATAATGTAAACTGTAGTCCTTGGCTAGTACAATGCTTCAATATGTGTTCATCAATTGCAACAAATTTTACATCAAATTAATGAAAGCTGTTGTTAATGTGGGAAAGTGTGGGGAAAGGAGGGAGTGGGGCATATGGGAATTCCCTGTATTTTTATGTAACATTTATGTAATCTAAAATTTCTTTAAAAAATAAAAAAAAAGCAGAGTTTAATTTTATGCCAGGTTTATTTAGAAATTCTTATACCTATTGCTTTTATAAATCTAACCCCTATGTCTTTAGGTTGATAATAGGTATGAAATAAGTAACAGGTAAATCATTTTAACAAGTGGTCTTTCAGTGAGAATTTTAATTGTTTAACTAATAAATAAATAAATTATTATTTCCTTAATGAGAAAGTCTCCTATTTCTCTTAGTTCTTCAGTATTGTAAAAGGCTTAGTATCCTCCATTTTAAATAAGGAGAAGTGAATTATCAAGCAGCGTGTTTAGCAGTTAATTACATCTAAGCAATTTTGAATAATTGAGGGATTATTCATTGACATTTCTCATACTTATTATGACTGTGTTTATGAAATATTTTGATATTAGTTGTCAAATTCACTTATCCATCTAAAATAAAGGATTTAATGATAATATATAGATATGTTGGTGAACAAATTAAACTGAATATTACTCAGTTAATACCAGCCCATGATTTTCAATAAATGTGAATCAGATCATGAGAATCTCAGTAATTTTTCAGAATCAGTAAACAATACTCTATGATTATTAGAAGCTAACTATCCCAATTCTCACTCAGTTTGTTGCTACATCTCATGCATGGAAGCAGATCAAAATGGGAGAATGGCGTCATGGTGCATAGCAGTGGGAGAAAATTCTGTAAATCCTTATGTCATAAAAAAAATTATAGAACTTGACAAGTTACAGGATTATTCAGTTTGTCTTCCTTAACGTTTATTTAAAAGTCTATCTAGCAGTTTATATATTAATATATATATAATATATATAATATAAT
>JAQZBX010037600.1:0-15127 GCA_029593785.1 Cabassous unicinctus | reverse complement strand
TTCCCATCTGATGAGTTTTATAGTCTTAAAGTCTTTGAGCTTAAACAGAACAAAAACAAACCTTTTTGGAAATCTATCATTAAATATTTCTTTACCCATATAGCATAATTTCTTATCTGAATTTTTTTGGAACCTACCATGGTCTAGTTAAAAGAAAATTCAATTTTAGTCTAGAACAAAGTCTTACAAACCTCCATTCTCTTAAAAATCCAGTTAAAAAGACTGAACAAATATGCTGTGCTTGAGCTTTCATTGACAAGTTCTTCAGTCTCGGAACATTGCACATACTCGGTAAATGAATGAGCAGTGAATCCGTGTGTGGTCAAGTGGAACCAAGTGGATTGCACTTCCATTGGAAGAACATTCTAATCATAGAGCTTCTTAAAGGGATTTTCATAATCACTTCGGAATTCTGATATCGGTTACCTTTTGCATTCCTCTCGGCTCCTGCTTAACCAGGAGATCAAAACCCAAATATGGTCCATTTCTGTGGGATGTCTTATATCACATGGAGCTATTTATTGTTTTTCTCTTTAAACCTATTAACTGGCAGTGATTAAGGGCAGATACTATACATTTTTATCTAAGTTTTAAGGATTCTTTTTATTAATAAAGTTATTATTATTATTTTTTTATTGTGTTGCTTATCCTAACTTCAGGTAATATGTATCATCAGTGTTCTCAAGGCAAGATTAATGTGCACTGCTTCAAGGGAAGCAGTCCGGGACTGCTACGAGAACAACAGAATGTAGCTGCAATCCTCAGGGACCAGATAGGGAATTTTGTCATCAGAATTCCCAGTATTTCCATAGAGAAGCCTCTGTTTTTATGATACTGAAAGACTAAGATGAAGGCATCCTTGACAAATGGAGCTTTCTGTCATGCCAGATGAGTTATAGGTACTCAGTTTGGAAGAAATTTTATAGCGAAGGGCAGCATTTTACTTACCAGGTGTGAAGTCAGTGTTAATACTTAAAGCACAATATTTTAAGCAATTTAGTGAGTATTAAGCTAACAGTGATAACAACAGTGATAGCAAGTAATGAATTCTGTAGTCCTGTTTCTAAGCCTACTTGTTGCTGCTTCTTGTGGTTGAGCTTCATTTTAAAGTTTTCCCAAGCCACTAGTCTTGCACAAGATTTATTTTTTCTTCCTTTGACAATTACTGTAGTTAGAGAGAATAACTATTGAAATCTAAGGCTCCACAAAACAGATTGTGTATATACAGTGTCCCTTCCCAGGGAGGGCTGACAAGAACAGCAGTGTGGCCATCAGAGATCCCAGTGGGTGGGGCTTAGATACAGGAAGTTGTGAGGTAGGGCTCTGAAGAAGTACAAAATGTTTTCATTTATAAATGAAGATAAAGTTGCTGAGGTATCCTCATTACTGTGTCAACTTGCTACTTGTGTTTTCAGACTTGACAGTTACAACAATGTGTTTGACAGTACTTATAATATATCTCTTATAGACAGACACTATACCTGTTTAATTCAGGAGAGCAATTTTGATATTCTTAACTTAAAGAATGTGCTGTTACTGCATAATGCTGATCCCCAAACTCTGGTTTGATTTTCACTGTACAGTTGACATTGTAGTGTTAAAGATAGTTTGAGAATGTATGCATCCATTATACTTATTTTATCGGTATGTGTAATATAATATGAAACTTTTGTCCTCTTTCAGTGCATTTGAAACGCCACTTCATGTTTCGAAACCATCTCTGTTTAGTTTTTGAAATGCTGTCCTACAACCTCTATGACTTGTTGAGGAACACCAATTTTCGAGGTGTCTCTTTGAACCTAACACGAAAGTTTGCACAACAGATGTGCACTGCACTGCTTTTCCTTGCAACTCCAGAACTTAGTATTATTCACTGTGACCTAAAACCTGAGAATATCCTTCTTTGTAACCCCAAACGCAGTGCAATCAAGATCGTTGACTTTGGCAGTTCTTGTCAGTTGGGGCAGAGAGTAAGTATTATTTCCTGACTCGTGTATTAAAATAAAACTCAGTAAAACATTGTAGGTAAATATTTCAAATATTAGTAATAGTGTGTTTACAGTTTGCAGGTAAATACAGTATGGTTATTGATCTTTAAAACGTAGATCATTGAATCACCTTGTAGTGATATCAATTTTGAGGAAATACCTTTCAAATAGAAACTTTTGAATTAAAAGCTATAGATTTTTCATTCAGGAAAATTTGAATGACATTATGATGACAGATACGGGCCATTACATATTTTGCCATAACCTACAGAATTGTGCGGGAGAGAGTGTAAACTACAATATAAACTATAATCCATGCTTAGTGGCAATGCTCTAAAATGTTTTCATCAATTGTAAAGAATGTACCACACTAACGAAACATGTTAATGTGGGAGAATGTGGGAGGTGTAGGAAGCCGGCATATGGGAATCCCCTATATTTTTATGTAACATTTATGTAATCTAAATACCTTTTTAAAAAAAATACATATATGTGTGTGTGTGTGTGTGTGTGTGTGTGTATTTTTTTTTAATAAAAGCTATAGATTGTTCAAAGGCGGAAATATATATAAAATTATATGTATGCCAAAAGACTAAGACTTTGAGAGGAGACAGTTAAATATTAGACAATTTGTAACTATATTTTCTGAATTGAGGTTTTAATATAAATTTTGGGAAACTCCAAAAATTTAAATACTTTAAAGTATTTCTCTAGAGAGAGACAGCTCGAGATAAATGTTTTTCTTCAAAAAACTGATGCCAATAGAAGATGAATGCCCATCTCATTTAAATCCATTTAGACTTGGAAAAATGTTTCCCATACTTAAACCAAAGCATATATTCTGTCCTAATATCAGACACTACTATCTCTCTCCAGCCAAACTGCTGAGACATCTATCCCTTTAGCTCAGTGAGTTTTTAGCTATGTGAGTGCATCAGAATTGCATGGGAAGTCATTTCCAAAATAGACAGGCAGAATCAGAAGGTAGCAGGGCAAGTGTGGTTTCCAAAAAAGTTCCTCAGGGGATTCTGGTGCACAGCCTTGTAGATGACCCAACCACTGCTTTAACCAAGCTGGATAAGTAGGTGACAAACATCCTTGCATAAGCTATGTAATAAGACAGTCTCAGTAGTAGGGAGCTTTGGGACGGGGTGGGTTTAACAATGGTGTTTGCTTATAAAAGCCTGTAAATGTAATCCTTATCCCCAGTTATTTTGATTGCACGTTTCTTCTCGGGGTGCCTTATGGTTGGGTTGTACTGCTTGTGGAAGCTTGAGGTTCTTGGTGACTTGGCTGGAGTTTTAGGTGGGAGCTACAGAAGCTTCTGTGAGAGAGCAGCATGACCCTCTGGCTTCAATTTAGGAAGTTTAATTTTAAGAGTTTTCTTTCTCTTTTAAAGAAACTTTATTTGTTTTAATGATATTTCTAGATAATTTTATAATGGCTAAGAGAAGATGAATTGGTCTCCCAAGACATTCTCAAATTGCTTCATTGAAAAGAATCCATTTCAATGCAGAGTTTCTTTTTCCAAGAAGTCTTAGATAGAGATGGAGTGGGGCAGGGCAGAGAAGAAGTGATTAGTCAGAAATGATTCCCAATTGAATCTGTTAGCACCTTTTCTAGGATTTATCTGTGGGACTAGTACAGTACAAATGTCTGGATTTTAAATTAAGTTATTCTGAGGTAATTTGACTCCTAATGCTGAAATGCATTATTTGGATGACTTTAAATACAATTTAGCTGTCAAGTTAATGGCAAACCAAGTACCAGCCAAGGAAATAAAAAATAATTGCTAGGGAAATAGTCTCAATAATATATATTCTTTCCAATAAGGCATAATTATTTGTTTTAAGATGTATCTTGGTTAGAATTTAGGGTTAGACTAAATGAAAGGGCTTGAATTTGACATATTTTGTACTTTTCATTTAAATATTTAAACAGTATTCATAAGGCCTGCTGTTAAATTGTTTGTGTAAATAGAATCCTAATTCAGGAATTTGCCAATTATTTTTTTCTGTTAATATCAGCTCAGTGTTCTTAATCCAGTGTTGTACATAATTATAAACAAAACAAATATTGTAATTAATAATATTTTGAAATATATTTTATTCTTCAGATATACCAGTATATTCAGAGTCGCTTTTATCGGTCTCCAGAGGTGCTACTGGGAATGCCTTATGATCTAGCTATCGACATGTGGTCCCTCGGGTGTATTTTGGTTGAAATGCACACTGGAGAACCTCTGTTCAGTGGTGCCAATGAGGTATATGATGTATTGCTTTACAATTTTTGTTTCTGTTTTCGTATAGAAAACATTGAAGCTCCCTCCTAGCCCTCCCTTATAGTTGTTCATGGTATTCATAACTGCCTGCCATACTGGAGGTTTATGTGGTATTTGTTAATTGTGTGCTTTCTCCTGTGGAATGTTTAGCTCCAGGAGGGCAGGATCTTTACTTCTTTGTTCACTATTGTATGCCTAAGGAGTGCCTGGCCTATGGTAAATGTTCAGCTTATTTATTTATGAATGAATGAGTGAACTGATGACCTGAAATGGAATGTACAGTAGAAATTACAGGGCTTTAAATTTTTTTTTTTAAATACACAGGTAGATCAGATGAATAAAATAGTGGAAGTTCTGAGTATACCACCTCCTCACATTCTTGACCAAGCACCAAAAGCAAGAAAGTTCTTTGAGAAGTTGCCAGATGGCACTTGGAACTTAAAGAAGACCAAAGATGGAAAACGGGTAAAATAGGGATCATATTTTTTGACCCTTTGTTATTTCATTTATCAGAGCTGTCTTTACAATTCATTTTGCACTTCCTTGAAATCACCGTTACAGTGGACAAATTCCATTCATGACTTAGGTATATATTTTGTTCCGAAGTTGAATAAAGTATGACCTGAATTATCTTTATGGACCAGTGCTTGCTTACTGGACAGGGCTCCCTTTAAGACTTCATTTTGAAAATTATGTGCCTTTTTGATGCAGCTGATCAAATCATCAGGCTTTGTTTCAATAGTAGAATCAGTAAGTTTGACCTTTGTTTCTCACAGCTTAGGCATAGATACAGTGAAGTCACAGTTAACAATACTGCAGCTGTAAGCACTAGGAATATAATTGCAGTAAATGGCTTATTTATTTATTTATTTATTTATTTATTTATTTTTAAAGCTCAGTTGGTAAAATATGGGGAAGAGAAATTTTTGCCATAAGCCATTTGTGAGCAAGATTATTTTCAAGGATATGAACTGACTTTGATAGATTTCAGGTTTCTAGCTCAATGACCTGGATAACAGTAATTTTGCATCTTGAAAGTCTTTTACAAGTAAGAAGTTTAAAACTCTAGGTTTGATTTAATAATTTTCTTTTATCTGAGGACTTTTTTTCAGGTACCTAGAGTATATTAATTTAGTACAGGATAAATGATTGCAGTGTTGCATCTTGATTTACATTTTTGTTCTATCTGTAAACAATTCGTACATTTTTGTAATCTAGTTTAATAGTGTAATATGTAAATATGTGACTGTATGTAATATACAAGTCACAGTGACCTGTAGTTTTACATATTTAATTTTAAGAGATTTTATTTTTGTTCCTGTTATTTTGCCCTTGCATTTTAGCAATGCTGCCACCAGGTGTTATTTTCAGGGAATTGAAGTTGATGCTTGTCTCCTTTAATTCACCTCAACATAGCTATGAGTTTCAACTTTTAATATCAAATTATTTTCTTTAGAATATTTACAAATACATTTGTAATTGTATTTGTAATATTTACAAATACATTTGTAATTACAATTACAAATTACATTTGTAATTGTATCTTTCACGATTGATTTAAAACTTTTATTCCATTCCATCTTATAAAGTCCCAGATGATGCATTTTCCAGATCCTAAATCATGCCTACTTGCCATAGGCAAGGAATGGAAAACACCAAGCAGACATCCTTGGGAAAAAGAGTCCCTCTTTTCCCTTTGTCCACATGGCTTATCTATCATACCCCTTTTCCTACTGAACCAAAACATAGCCTGGGAACCCTTCCTAGCTTCCCTAGCATTCAAGGCAACCCCTACCTACCTGTTGATTTAAACTAGCATGAAGAATATGAAACCTCTTTTATGTTTTTTTCCCTGTGTAATAAAAATTATCATTTCTTTCTCCATTTGATATTTTTTTCGCTAGGTAAAACACTCTCATTCTACTTCATTTCCTAAAATTTCTGCCTTATATAACAACAATTAAGCAACTATGGACCATGACTTATCATTTCTCCCAAATTGAGCCATAATAATTATGCTTAATTATTCTTTTGGTGGGGAAGCATTTAAAATATGAGTGGATGAACCTTTTCCCTTTTTAAAATTGAGACTGGCTATCTTAATCTATATTTAATACATATTAATTATAGATTTTACAAGTTTTCTTAGCAACACTTGGAAACTGACTTGAGAAACTTAATTTTTGAAAGTATAAAATAACTATTTCTCTTTTAACAGAAGTAAATTTCACAACAAAATGCCAAATCCATAATCAAGTGATTACATTATGAAGGTTATACTGGGAATTTTAACCACATGTATAAATAAATGTGCATGCATCATTATTACCTCTCTTTGTACAGTTTAATTTTCTTAGTGATTTTATTTTTAATTCATTTTATGTTTCAAAAGTTCATTTTAGAGTTTTCCAGTAAGGAAAGCCATACCTACTATTTTTCCCTTTGGTAGGAAAGGGGGATGAAGAATCAAGACTATAAATGTCACTGTTTTGTTGAAGTATAATTTATATGTAGTAAAATGTATAGATCTTAAGCTTCAGTTACATGGCTTTTAAACTTTATATACAACAATGTATCCACCACCTAAAGCAAGATATAAACTAGTCCCACCACTTCAGAAAGTTTCCATGTGACCCTTTCCTCTATTTTCTGATTTCTGTAACTACAGATTAGTTTAGCCTGGAATCTTACAGGATATATTAGTTTGCTTAACAAAGATATTGTTTTGGAGATTCAGCCATATTATTAGGTGTCGCAGGAGTTATTTCATAATATTCCATTGAATGAATACATCATAATTTATCTGTTTACTTGTTGATCAGCATTTGAGTTGTTTCCACATTGGACATTCCACATGGATAAAGCTACTCTGAACATTCTTATGTAAAGTCTTATTGTAGACACATATGTTTTCATTTCTCTGGGGTAAATACCTAGAAGTAGAATTGCTGGGTCAGGGGCTATATATGTGTTTAACTTCATAAGAAAATACTAAACAGTTCTTTAAAGTTGTTTTATCATTTTACATTGGCATATGAGGCTCCAGTTGCATAAAATCCTCAGCAATATTTGATATGGAGGTCTTTTGAATTTTAGCCATTCTAGCGATTTTCATTTGCATTTCCTTGATGACTGATGACATTGACCACCTTTTCATGTGCATATTAGCCATTCGGTATATTCTTTTGTGACAGGTCTTTCTAGTCTTTTGCCCTTATTTGTTGGGTTATTTTAATTATTGAGTTGTAGAAGTTCTTTACATATACTGCATGTAAGTCCTTTGTCACATATACATCAATATTTTTTTCCCAAACTCTGCACCACTGCCTATTCTTTTCTTAATAGTTCTTTTTGACGAACAGAAATTTTTAATATTGAAGAAGTCAAATTTGTCCTTTTATAAAAAAAGGATATTGCTTTTTCTATCCTAGGAAATCTTTGCTTTTGCCAAGGTTGTGAAGATATTCTCTGTTTTCTTCTAAAAGCTTTAGATTCTGACTTTTATGTTTAGGAGTCTGTGGTCCATCTGGAATTATTTTATGCATATGGAATGAGGTATAGGGGTTGAGGTTCATTTTCCCCCATATGTTTACCTAGAAGTTGCAGCCCCATTTGATGAAAACACTTGCTTTTCCCTGCTGATCTGACATGGCACTTTTGTTCAAATTGAAATCACATTTTATGTGTGGGTCTGTATTTGGACTCTCTTTGGTTCCATGATTTGTCTCTATACCCTTAAACCAGTACCACAGTGTTGATAACTGTAGCTTTAGAGTAAGTCTTGAATTCAGGTTGTCTATGTCCTCCAGCTCTTTTCTTCTGTTTCAGAATTTTAAAGTCAACTTATAAATTTTTCAAAAATTCCTCGTGGGATTTTTATTGGGATTACATTGAGGAGAATGGACAGCTTAACAATATTGAGTCTTCTGATCTGTGAGCATGGTATAACTTTCCATTTATTTAGGTCTTTAATATCTCTCAGCAGTGTTTTGTGGTTTTTGTTCAACTTATTCCTAGATTTTTTATGGTTTTTTGATGCTATTATAAGTGGTGTTATTTTTTCAGTGTCGTTTTCCAGTTTTTCATTGATAATATGTAGAAATACAATTGAATTTTGCATATTGACTTTATATTCTAAGACCTTGCAAAATTCACCTGTTCCAATTTTTCTGTGTGTGAGATGTTGTAGGGTTTTCTACTTAAGCAATAATGTCCTTTGTGAATGAAGACAGTTCTAGTCTTCTCTTTCAGTTTGTATGCCTTTTCTTTTTTTCTCTACTGACTGGGATCCCCATGTGTTGAACAGCAATGGTGAGATCAGTCGGCCTGCCTTGTCTCCAATTTTATGGGAAAAGCAGTCATTCAACATTAAGTATGATGTTAGTGGTATGATTTTTGTAGATGCCATTGATCGGGTTGAAGGTGTACTGAAATTTCTAGTTTAAGAGTTCTTTAAAAATCATGAATGGGTTTTGAATGCTGTCACATGCTTTTCCCACATCTGTAGAGATGATTGTGTGATTTAAACATATTAATTTTTGGAATGTTTAACCTCCTAACATATGATATATCATACTTGGCCATGATAACTAAATCCTTTTTATATATTGTTGAGCTTGATTTGCCTAGTATATTGGTAAGTATTTTTGTTTCTATGTTAATGATGGATATTTGTCTAAAATTTTCTTATAATATCTTCATTAGGGTAATTTAGTTTTTTAATTGTGGTAACTTAAATATTCCCTATTCTAATCTGTTTCAAGTATGCAATTCTTTGGTGTTAATCACATTCACAGTGTTGTGCTGCCATCACCACTGTAAATTACCAAAACTTTTCAAACCTCAAACAGAAACTACCCATTAAGCAATAATTCCCCATTCCTTATCCCCCACACACATACACCCCAACTTCCTGGTAACCTCTAATCTCTTTCTTCTCTATGAACTTGCATATTCAGGTATTTCATATAAGAGAAATCATACAATGTATGTCCTTTTTGTGTCTGGCGTGTTTTACTAAACAGATAACATAAAGATTTATCTATTTTGTAGCATGTATCAGAACTACATTCCTTTTTACAGCTGAATAATATTCTATTGTATGTATATGCCACGTTTTGTTTATCCATTTATCAGTTAATGGATGCTTGGGTTGCTTCTACCTTTTGGCTATTGTGAATAATGCCGCTGTGCTCATTGGTGTAAAAATATCTGTTCGATTCCCACTTTCAGTTCTTTTGGGTATATACCTAGAAATGAGATGACCAGGTTACATGGTAATTCTATGTTTAACTTTCTGAGTAACCACCAAATGGTTTTCCACAGTGGCTGTACCATTTGAAATTCCCACCAACAGTACACATTGGTTCCTGTTTCTCTGCATCCTTGTCAATACTTATTTTCCAATTGAAAAAAAAAATAGTGGTGGCTGTCCTAGTGCATGTGAAGTAGTCTCTCATCATGGTTTTGGTTTGCATTTCCCTAATGGCTAATGATATTGAGCATCTTTTTATATGCTTATTTGTCATTTGTGTATCTTCTTGCAAAAATGCCTGTTCAAGTCCTTTGCCCATTTTAAATTGGCTTTTCTTTTTGTTGTTGAGTAGTAAGGGTTCTTTTTATATTCTGAATATTAAACTCTTGTCAGATATATGGTTTCCAAATATTCTTCTTTTGTTGCTTGTGCTTTTGGTATAATACTAGATTTTGATTTCAGGATTATGCTGGCCTCATAAAGGTATTGGGAAGTAGTCTTAATTTTTTTTTCTTTTTGGTTTAAGTTTGGCATTATTTCTTTTGTAAATGTTTAATAGTGGTCACTGGTGAAACCATCAGGGCCTAGGGTGTTCTTTGTAAGTTATGTATTTCAAGAAATTTGTTCTTTTCATCTAAGTTGTTGATTTGTTGACATAAAATTCATAATAATTCATTACCATCTTTTTAGTTTCTGGAGGATCTATAGTCATAATCTCTCTTTCATTCCTAATAACGGTTATTTGTATTTTCCCCTGATTAGTCTTGTTAGAGATTTATCAGGTTTATTAATATTTTCAAACAACCGGTTCATTTTGTTGGTTTTTTTCCCCTATTACTCGTCGAGTCTCTATTTCATCGATCTTTGCTTTTTATTATTTCCTTTCCTTCACTTTGGATTGGATTTGCTCTTTTTCTAGCTTCTGAAGGTAGAAGCTTAGATCATTGATTTTAAACCTTTCTTCTCTAAGCTTTTAGTGGTATAAATTTCCCTGTAAGTACTGCTTTAGCTGCAACCTATTTTTGATATGTTTTATCATTCACTTTGAAAATATTTCAAATTTCCCTTGTGATTATTTCTTTAACCCAGTGTTATTTAGAATTTTGTTACAGTATATCAAAATGAGGGTTTCCCAAATATCATATTGTTACTCATTATTACTGTTACTCATTTCTAGTTTAATAGCATTTTGGTCAGAAAGCATACTCTCTATAATTTCACTACTTTGAAATTCATTGAGACATGTTTTATGGCCTGCCATGTACATCTCCCTTGGTGAATGTTCTGTGTACACTTGACAGGAATTTGCGTATTATATTTGTTTGGTGTAGTGGTCTACAAATATCCATGTAAGTCAAGTTGTTTGATTTTTTTTCTTCACATCTTCTATATCCTTACTCTGTGTGTGTGTGTGCATGTACAATATCTTTCAATAATTGATATTAATATTTTGGCTAACATATTGAATTTTTCTGAACCTCCCTTTAGTTTTATGTCTATTGAAGCTCTGTTAATAGGTGCATACACATTTAGGATTGTTATGACTTCGTAATAAGTTGACCCTTTTATTTTCATGAAATGACTCTTTATCTCTAAGAATAATAATTTTGTCTTTAAGTTTACTTTGATATTACTATAGCCACACCAGCTTTCACATTTTTTAGCATTTTCCTGGTATATATATTTTTCTACCCTTTTACTTTAATCCTGTCCTTTGGATTTAAAGTAAGAATGTTATATACAACTTATAGTTGGGTTGTGCAAGTTCTTCCATTACTGCAATAACAAGTCTACTTTGGGCCATAGTTGCATTCCCCCCTTATGTTTGTTCATTTCTCAGCCTTGAGGATTTGGGGATGGTGATGCCCACTCTGCTTCCGATTGAGAGGGGGCTTAGATCCCATGGGTCAGGTAGATGGAACTATCTTGCTTGCAATTGTAGATACTCCCTGATTTTGGGGATGGGCGTTGTCCAGTGGAGTGGGTGTAGCTCAGTGTTGGAATGCTTGCCTCACATATACTAGGTCCCTGGTTCAATTCCCGGTACCTCCTAACAGAAGGGATCCAGAGAGTGACCCACTGGTTTTCGGGCACCCAGCTGGCACCTTGTGACAGGGAACTTATAGACTAAGATTAAATATTTCTAAAAAGGAGGCATACATGATTTTAATTCCTATATCTAAATATAAGCACTGTTACAACAGTGATTCTTCACTTGTGGCGTGCTTCCCTGGGGTGATCAGCACAGCTTCAGTGAACTGCTGTTACTGAAATACGCATATCCAAGTTCTCAGGTGCATAGGGCAGAAAAGAAGTTTGGAACCAGTGGACTGGAGTCTGTAAAGGACCAGATGGTAATTGTTTTAGACTTTGCAGCCTTCTGTTAAATATATTTTTTCTTCTCGCTTTTTTGTATTTACAACCCTTTAATAATATAACCCATTCTTAGCTGGACTCTACAAGAATAGACCTGTGCCAGGTCTATTCCATCCCCCCCCCCCACATGATGATCTTTAAAGTTGTCTTTGGTCTCAAAATTACATTGAATTTGTCTTCCTGTAGTGCATTTAGAATAGTAATGTGTGAAAAATACAAAGCATCTAACAATAAATTGTCGCTTTTATTAAAGACCTGAACATTTAGTATATTTAGACATATTTGAAATTAAATTATGTACACTTTTTTATTCCATCAAATTTAGAGAAAGCCTTTTGATCTTTTCTTCTTCCGTTAGGAGTACAAACCACCAGGAACCCGTAAACTTCATAATATTCTTGGAGTAGAAACAGGAGGACCTGGTGGGCGTCGTGCAGGAGAATCGGGTCACACGGTAGCTGACTACTTGAAGTTCAAAGACCTCATTTTAAGGATGCTCGATTATGACCCCAAAACCCGAATTCAACCTTATTATGCCCTGCAACATAGCTTTTTCAAGAAAACAGCTGATGAAGGTACAAATACAAGTAATAGTGTGTCCACCAGTCCTGCAATGGAGCAGTCACAGTCTTCAGGCACCACCTCCAGTACATCTTCAAGCTCAGGTCTGTGATGGGAGGCATAGACTTGGAAATGCTGAGTGTTTTGTTTATGAAGTTGGGGTTATTTTAAAGTGTTAATAAAATTTGTCATGGAGTGGAGAGGAATTACTTAATCTATTCTGTGAAGTAATAAATTTATCTCCCACAACAAAACTCCAGTACTTAATTACACATGTAATAAATTATACTTGGTAGTTGGAAACAAAACAGCATTTTGAAGCATTTTATAGATAGAATCACTTTGTTCACCTGCTTGAGTTCCCCTAACTAACCAAACTTCATTGTACTTTAGTTCTGTGTTCGATATGAGAGAACTTTAATGTTTTCGTGATACACTTTTAGGTCTGGTATTATAGATTGTTTTTTTTGTTGTTTTGGTAACATACTTTTAGTTTTAATATTATAGTTTTGGATTACAAACTAGAACAAAATTAACTTTAATTCACAAGTTATACCGTGTCCCTTAAGGTGGATCATCGGGGACAAGCAACAGTGGGAGGGCGAGGTCGGATCCGACGCACCAGCACCGACACAGCGGTGGGCACTTCGCAGCTGCCGTCCAGGCCATGGACTGCGAGACACACAGTCCCCAGGTGAGCCCTCACCCTGCGCTCTGTACACGTCATCTGCCAAGGCTTAGTGGGATTGGATGCCACGAGCCTTTAGAATGATTGTCATTTACTCTAAGGGTTCCTAACTCCTCATGTATAAGGAAGTGTAACTTATTCATAAGTAAAGAAGCATATCCTTGCCATTTTTCCCTTCCTCATGTAAAATAACTTGTATTTATTGGGTGCATACCAGCCATTGTTCCAAATGTGGTTTTCCGGGTTTTTTTCTCATTTACCAAAACAGCATTTTGAACTTAATACTGTTCTGATCAACTTCATTTCACATTTTACAGTGGGAATTGAGAATTCATGGGAACTGAGATTTCATGGGTTAAATAACTTTACCTGGATCACTGTCTTAATTATTAAACCATACTGCCTCCTCTGATCTTTTAGCACTCACAGTCCTGGATTCTGAAAACAGCCTGTGGTTTGATTTTAACCTTCAATTATTTGGCTTTTGTTCTTTAAAGAATAGGATCTAGTTAAGTTTTTTTTTGTTTTTAATTGGCAGGTATGGTGGTGATAAAAATATTTAAATGCTCTTTGTAAAAGAATATCAATCCATCCTGAATACTACATTGAAGTATTGCATGGTGAGGGGCCCAGTGTATTTGATTGATGAATAAAGTCAAACAGAAGTTTATTGATATTTCCCACTCTTGATTGAGGCTATTGAATGCTGGTGGAGAAAACCACCACTATTATTAATTAGTATTTACTAGCCTCTCCGGGGCAGTCTTAAATGTTTCTCAAGTCATCTGTCTCCCTTTCTCTTTAATAATTGTTCCAAACTTTTCTGCTCTTCTTAAACCTTCGACTTCTCCTTTTCTGTTCTCACTCTCTTCTTGCTTTGTAAGGAAACTAATCTTCAGACAGGAACTCCTTCTACTTTTCAGCATCATATATGTAGTCCTGCCTATGTATGAACGTGTCCATTTCTCTTTCCCTCTTTTTTCCTGAGCAGCAATGGGTTTCTTCTTGGGTACGTCCACCCAGTACCCTTAGCTCCACCTCCTGCCTTTCCAGGTGCTTTGAATTTGGCCACCCTATGGCTCCAGTATCTTCAGTCTCTCCTTCTCTCCTGGCTTTTCCTTTTAATTAGCGTTTAGTCAGTCTCAGGTCTCTTCCATCTTAAGCAAAACCTCTACCTGGCCCCCAAATCTTTCTCACCCTTTATTTCTGCTATGTGTGGTTTCCATTTCTGTTCCTTTTAAAACTCTTTAGCCCATTTCTAATAGGTTTCTGTCTCCAAGGCCAGTGAAACCATTCTTGCCAATATCTCCATTGACCCTTTGATGAATACAGTAGATGCTCTAGTTGCTTATCTTTCTTCATCCCTCAACCACATTTGGTGATGTGGATTTCTCCCTACCTCCCACCCACCCCGAGATGGATCCCTCGCCTGTTTGGGCCTTGTTTTGTGCTTGTTGTCTGCTCGGTTTTTTTGTTGTTGTTTGTTTTTTCCTCTTTTATTTTTATTTTTTCTTTTTAGGAGGCACAGGCACCCGAACTCGGGACCTTCCATGTAGGAGGCGGGCGCTCAACTGCTGCTCCTCTGCCCACCTTTTGAAACATTCTTCCTCAGCTTTCCTTGGCAGAATCCTCCTATAATTTTTGCCCATCTATCTAGCCTTTCCTTCACTGTCTTTTTTTTGGTTCTGTTCCTCCAGCTGCCACTTAAAACTTGGTCTTCATGAGGTATGGCCCTGGGTCCTGTCTGGTTACTCAGCACACTTCTTGGAGGATCTCATCCACTCTCACCAGTGACTTGAGTTACCATCTTATGTAATCACTTCAAAATCTTTATTTTTGGCCTAGATTTCATTCCTGAGCTCCAGAGCCTTTATTTCCAATTGCTTACTTAAATATCACTTTGCAAGTCTCACCAAGAACACTCTGCAAATATATAACAAACTGATGTCATCATTTTTACCTCCACCCCAACACCTTTA
>JAQZBX010037599.1:0-23734 GCA_029593785.1 Cabassous unicinctus | reverse complement strand
AGAGTCAGAGCATAAAGGGTTAAGCATCCAAAAAGCATGCTTGCTGGCAGAGAGTAAATGTCTCCAAGGACACTGCATACTACAGATATCAGTGGGAGGAGGCAGAGCAGAATGAACTCCCCACACAGATGTTATTGTCTAAGTTCCCAGGAAAGTTTGTCTGGGAACTCACAAACAGGTAGCGCTCTCATGCACCAAGCTGAGAAACTAGTGAAGAACTCCCTACTTTTGTTATCAGCTTTGTAGTATGAAAAGCAGCTTCAATCTAAATAAACTTGCCTGCATTCCTCATGGAGTGAGGTCCCCTGATCCCAATCTTTCTTTGGATCGTTCCCGGCACAGTCTACCTCCACGTTGAATTACAACACAAAAGGACAAATATTATATGATCTCACTGATGACATAATTTGAACAAGCAAATTCATAGTTCAGAGACTAGAATACAAGTTACCAGGGTCAAGGGTAGGGATAGAGGATGGGCTGTTAATGCTTAATGGTACAGAGTTTCTGTTTGGGATAATGGAAAAGTTTTGGTAATGGATGGTGGTGATGGTAGCAAAACATTATGAATGTAATTAACACCACTAATTACATATTTATGGTTGAAACATAGAATTTTGGTGTGCATATATTTAACCAGAATGAAAATTTTAATAAAACCTTAGGACTGCACAACACAAACAGTGTATCCTAATGTAAATGGTGGACTATAGTTAATAGGATAAATGTAATAATATTGTCTCATTAGTTGTAAAAAAGATACCACACTAATGTAAAGTGTTAATAGTGCAAACTATGTTTGTGAGTGGGGGATGGATATGTGAATTCTCTACTTTTTGCATGGTTTGTCTGTAAACCCACCCTTCTCAGATTAAAAAAAAAATGCCACAGGTGATGTTAAAAAAAAATTCATTTACATAAAAAAAATACAGAAATTTTTAAAAACAATAAATTTGTTTTAAATATATAAAACCTCCACACTACAAACTAGAAAGCACTCCTGAGAGAAATTAAAGAAGACTGAAATAAATGTAATTCCATACCTGTTCATGGTTTGGAAATTCAATATGGCTAAGATGTCCATCCACAAATTAACCTATAGATTCAGGGCAATCCAAACCATAAAATCAGCAGGCTTTTTCCTTAAGAGAAATCAACAAGCTGATTGTAAAATGTATACAGCTGTGTAAAGATCCAAGAACAGTCAAATATTGAGGCAGGTTAGTATAGTGAAAGGGGGAAGGCAGATGGCCCGGCAGAAAACATGACCAACAGACCACATGGCCGTGAGACCCTGCCCGGAAACCTCCTGAGAAGTCTGATGGAAAGACACTGCAAGATCCTGGCCATGAGAATCTCATTTGGAATGAGAGGGAAAGTCCCAGATATCCTCAAAAGGCCTCACCACTGACCCCCCTGAGAAATGACAGGTGGGGCAACCAATCAGAACAGCACACAGACTTTTAAAAGGCCTGACCTGGGGCCCTATCTGCGCAACTCACCCTGAAGGAGGCCTGTGGTCCATGCCTCAGACCATGTAGTTTTCTCATTTTCTTGTTTCTGAATAAGCTCTTTACTCCCTTGCCTACTCTATGGCATGTCCTTAAGTTCTTCTATGTGACATAAGCCAAGAACCTAGAAGCCCAGAATCCAGTAACATTATTTGGCAAGCCAAGGCAGGAGACAGAGAGGCAAGTGGTGCTCCCGGAACCCCTGCCAGAGACTAGTGAGTTTTTAATTAAAGCCTGTTTGTTCCCTCTTTTGTTTTATTAGTGAAGCCCTAAGACTCTCACCCTGGGCTGTGCCGGGAAGTTTGTTCATTACTCAGCCCCAGGAGGCCCTTGAGGCCCCTGAAGCTGCAGATCAGTCTCTGCTTCTTGATGGACTTTTAGTGTCGTGTTTAACTGAGGAATTTGGTCCCTGGGAGTGGCTATGAGGTGAGCTCATTCTTAGCCATCTCCTAAGACCTGTGCAAAGTGGGCAAAAAGAAAGGTCCCTAGCCAGTCCCTTTCCTAGGGTCAGCCTGGCTTGGGTGTTTGGTCTGGGAATTGGATCCAGATGGCTGCCAAGACCTCAAAAGGCTCTGGGGATGCCCAGAGACATAAGGCTCCCGATCCCTGGAACATGGAGACAGCGAGCAGGTCTCCCGACCTCCAGGACACTGGCACAGTGAGCAATCCGTTCAACCAGGTCTAGCAGTGGGACGCCACCCAGACTGACGAGCACGTTTATCCTCCCCTAGGATAATGGGCAGTTTCTATTTGGGACAACCTGCCTACTGATAGTCTGAAAAGGAAGAGCCTAATCTTTTCCTGCTACACCATGTAGCCGCAGTATGGCCAAGAGTGTGCTCTGTTTAGGACCCTGAATTCCAGTTAAACCTGTGTAAGAGAGAAGGAGAGGACAGGCGATCTGAGAGCCAGAGACCATGAGGTCATGTCTCCTTAAAGGGGATGAGGAAATGCACCTCCAAACTGGTCAATTAAAAGCTCAGGGAAATGACTCAGAGGCAGAATTTAGAAACCCAATCAGTCTGCATTGGATGGAGAAGGTAAGGAGGGATGGGCACAGGGTCCAGGACAGGCCCACATTTTAATGTCACCATTAAAGGCACGGTCACCTGAGGGTTACCCAAATCCAGGCTCCATGTCAGTAGAAACCTGGCCCCAAGCTGCCTCACCACGCATACCGCTGGGGCCTTGCCCCTGGGGAGGACAGCAGGGGCCTGAAGACACGTATGAACCATCAACCAGAGTAGCTGCGGGTGACCCTTGACAGGGCATAGGAGGCAATTACTCGGTCCTAGCCTGCACTCCAGACTTTTCTCCTAACCTCGGTTGTGCCTAATGAGTGAATGGGGAATCACGATTTAGGCCATTTACTAAAACTCTCTCCTTAGAAGAAGGAAGCCCCTCATGTGCCATCAATTAAGATTAAAAGGTTCTTGCCTATTACTAGCTCCCTGACTATTCCCTTGTAACACTCCAATCCTTCCAGCGAAAAAGCCTCGCCCTTGCAGGGAGGTAACTAATTAGGTGCAGCCCCCAGGGCAGCCCGAATTCGGGTCTCATTGGGACAGGGATTCTCTGGACCCCTTATCTCCATACTGAGCAACTGCCCAGGGATCTTCTTGGAGGAACGAAGCTGTAGGGTCCTGCACAAAGTTTCTGCCATGGACAGACACTGGGAGCTGTGTGTCTAGGTGATTCTAAAGGCAGGTCTTTCCCCAAGCTAAGCTAAGTGTGTAAAATTCTCTCTCCTGTTCTAATCTGAGCTTGCTTTAACTTTGTCAGTCTGCTCGTGCCTAGGAACTCGTAAATCAGATCTGGGGTTCACCTGTTACAAACTAGATATCGGTGAAAGGTATCCTAAAATTGAGTCTTTAAATGTCAATACGATCTTGCAATTGAATTTGATGTATAAGAGAAATCACATGAAATTAGTTCAACTGCTGGAAAAGTGGGAAAACTTAGCAATGTTGTTACTAATAAAATCATTTTAACTGCTTAGTTAATAAACAAAAGTGCTCAATTTATTCTAAAGTAAAACAGAGAATTACTAGAAACTGTAACTAAGAGTTAAGAACATTATATAAATGCCTTTATATTATAAAACAGCAAAAGCTGAAATTGCTATAACTGGGTGGATTTAGCCTAGGACCTACTACTCTGATGGTAATCTTAGACAAATTTACCTTTCTTTATGGTTACTTCATGTCTAACTACACCTTCGTGTATGCTTGCTATAGTAATGGTAAGTATAAACTAAACTTACCTTTGATTATGGTTATTTTGTGACTAGCTTACTAGCTTCATCTTGCCCTTAGAGTTCAGCTATTATGATGATAATTCTAAACTGAGTTTGCCTTTGCTTATGGTTATTTCATGACAACTTCTGCCCCCTATGGCTCAGGGGAAGGCAATTTGAGACACTCCTGTCTCCTGTCCTTCCACTGGTATTAACGACCCTGCTTTCTCTTGTGACTCCATGTGTGGACTAGATTGCTGCCTGGTGGAATTCTTGACCCTTGGGGTTGGACGTCCACTCTTCTAGTCCAGCAATTGCTGGAGTCCTGTCATCTCCGAGGACTGGGGAGTGGGGGGCCTCCACCTCGAGTGCTGATGTTCCTAAAAGCAGCAAGTCAAGAGAAAAACCATGTTTCCCTGAGACTTCAATGACCTCAGTGAGTATATACTGGAATTAGTATTGCTTATCCAAAGTCTGTCAAAGTAGAAATGGGAAATAAGCAAAGCTCTGAAGTAAAGTGTTGTAAATTGTATTTTAAAGCATTGGGAACAATTTGGTTAGAAACCAATAATTAAAAGGAATGAAATTCTTGTGCAAAACTGCATGGTCACAGTGCAAATTAAAGTAATTAGAAATTGCCTTCAAAGAAATCTTATAAATGTTATTTTACAGTTAAACTTGTTTTGTAAAAGGATGAAAGTTATAAGTAACATTAGTGAGTTGTGTTTTTGTGTCTAATTCTCTATTTGTGTCTGCCTATTTGCTATATTTTCATACATCAGGACAGTAATATTATCAAATTATCAAATTAAAATTCTTAAGAATTCTACTCAAATTGTTAAAAATTAAATATGCACTTAAATATGTGAATAAATATTCCTGGAGCCCAAATTAGCTAAGCAGGATGGAAAGGTCATATAGGAATCTGAATATAGAAACTATTGGGAGAGGGAAAAAGTTTTCCCTAAGGTCTTTGACCTACCCAACCCCTAGGGCCTTCTCTTTGCAAAAGCTATGAGGGAGGGGCTAGATGTGGCAGATAAAAGCTATATCTTCTAGGCTGGGGAATTAAGAATCAGTTTGTCCTGTAATTCCCCAATTTAATCCTTTTAACAGCCTTAAAATAAGGGTGGTTAATAATCCTATTACCAAATTTCAGTAAGTAAAGGAAAAGTCCTTGAAGGCTATGGAAAGATCTTTTCTAAATTATAATTAAAACAAATTAAACAATTATAATATAATATTGCCAGAACCTAGCAGTCAGTATGATTTTAAGATTATTCAGTTTTAGAATTTTATTAAAGAAAAGAAGTTTTAGCCTCCTGTAAAGGAAGGAAAAAGAACATTCCTTGCATAAACTATAATTGTTTCAATTTTATTTAGTTTGGGTGTTACCTCCCTAGGTTTACTGAGTACCAATTAAATAAATTAGCATTATATGTATAAACCTTTCAGGTGATGAAAACTGTAAGTTCATGTAATCTAAGTATCTATTAAAAACTTAAAAAAAATAAAGAATGATTAAAAAAAGAAAATTGTAAGTTCATGTTTAATGAGATTAAGTTAAGGAAATGTAGATCTGTCCTCTCTTAAATGGATAAAATAAATTTCATTGGTTGCTAATTGTAATTTAATAAGCTTATTTAAAGGTAAAGTAACTAGTTTATGTGGTTATGGTTAATTATAAGGAGTCTGTAAAAGCATCTTCTAAACTGTAGAATTTAAATGGCTAATTCCGGGAAACCATTATTAATTAGAAACCTAAATTGATAAGAAAATGTAACTTCATAACAGGGGAACCTGTCAGAGGCCACCTCAATCTGCATATTAAAGTGGTGGTAAGGAAAGACAACCTTGATTCCATTGGGAATCTTCAGTTTTCATAAATAATTGAGAAAGTTTTCCCTGTACTGTTAAAATAAAATATCTGTTAATAAATGTAATCATGGTAAAAGTTAAGTTCATTTGATATGATATACACTGCATTGGGAGTGTTTAGAAAGTATATAAAAATTAATAGATAGATTTCAATATTGTCAAATTCCCTTGTGCATTCAAACCAGGCATTCAGTACATAGCATGGTGCCTCTCCATTTGAGTTATTGGCTAGGCTGGTCACTAAGACTCCAAAAACAATAAAAGTATCTACCACATTTCTGAACATGCTCCTGAAGTGGATAGAGAGTACAGTCCAGTTTCACACTCCTGCAGCAGCCAGCCATGGCTCGCTATGGCCAGATGTACAATGGATATCACCTCCAGACTGGCCCTGTTTCATAGTGCTAAAGGGCTCTATGCATCAGGCCAGTGAAATACTGGAGCCTTACCTTCCTAGCTTCTCTCTAGGGTCAGTGGTGCTGCAGCATGCTGGCTGTGTGAAGAGCATACCAAGTGGAGCAACAATTACCAGCCTAGTGAGTAGAACTTAAACAAACACAGTTGACATTATGGCCTGCTCCCATGGAGAGATAACATGTATGGTATTGCAAACCTGGAGCTTAGATCTATTAATTGCAGCTCAAAGAGGAATTGTGCTTTGATTAGTATTAAGTACTGTACCTATATGCCCAATGATTATAATGATATCTTTTCCATTCTAGATCACATACAGAGGAATATTAGATATGTTAAAGTCCTGGTAAACTTAATTCATTTTCTAAGTAGTTAATGAACATGCCTATAAGATAAAGGAGTAGCTCTCTTAAGCACTGTCTTTATTTTGCTTGCCATATTCTTGCTTGTCTTGTTGCCTATACTGTCTTTGTGAGTTTATGTCTAGGGCAGTGCCTCTCTTCACAACTTCGTAGCTGACCTAAGCATAATCACTGCTGTGGGAACTGGGGTTGGCAGTTTATACCCAAACTCAGCAGGTCTATCACAACCTCTCCTAGAGGTAACAAACAGCATAAAAGAACTCAAGGAAGAATGCTGTTTCCCATCAACTTTGGGAGGATGCAGCTTCTGAAGTCACCTGGCCTTTCTCACTCTCGTGGTCCAGTATGCATGGCAGTCCTCCTCTTTGGGCCCACTTATCACCATCGTCTTTATCCTTTTCATAGGACCATGTATCTTCAAAATTCTAATTAAGTTTATTCCTTACAGAATCAACACCTTATTAGTCATGTGGGGATCTTATCCAGTTCCAACTAGGGTGCCCGACCCGCCTTCCATCAACCACAACAGAATAGCTAGAGGGCTTTACACCTTGTCATGTAGGGCCTAATCCCCCTAACCAGCAGAATGTAGCTACAGAAAAAAAACCATCATCCTTCCGTAATCCCTTAAGAATAAGGGGGTAAACCCTCTGAGGGGGGAGTTGAGGCAGGTTAGTATAGTGAAAGGAGAAAGGTAGCTGGCCCAGCAGACAACCATGGCCATGAGGCCCTGCCCGGAAACTTCCTGAGAAGAAGGCTGATGGAAAGACACTGCAAGATCCTGGCCATGAGAATCTCATTTGGAGCAAGAGGGAAAGTCCTGGATATCCCCAAAAGGCCTCACCATTGGCCCCCTGAGAAATGAGAGGTGGGGCAACCAATCAGAACAGCAAACAGACTTTTAAAAAGGCCTGACCTGGGGCCACACAGGTCCATGGTCCATGCCTTGGACTGTGTACTTTTCTCATTTTCTTGTTTCTTAACAAACTCTTTACTCCCTTGCCTACTCTATGGCATGTCCTTAAATTATTTTATGTGACATAAGCCAAGAACCTAGAAGCCCAGAATCCAGAGCCATCTGGTAACATTATATCTTGAAAAAGAACAAAGTCTGTAGAAATTTACACTACTGGATTTCATGTCTTACTATAAAGTTTCAATAATCAAGACGGTGAGATACTGCTATAAAGATAGACATATAGATTCATGAACAGAGTGCAGAATGGACTCAAACTTATATGGTTCAAGTGATTTTCAAACAAAGGCACCAAGGAAATCCAATTAGGAAAGAAAGGTCTTTGAAAAAATTTTTTTTCAAAAACAACTGGTATTGTACAAAAAAAAAAAACTCATTTCTTACCATACACCATACTGAAAAATTAATTTGTAATAAAAAAATAATAAAAATTTAAAACAATTTGTGATGGATCAAAGACCTAAACATAAAAATTAACACTACAAAGCATCTAGAAGAAAATATAGAATATTTTCATGATGCTCAGTTATCTTAAAAATGTCATTTGATAGTAGTGTCAAGCAGATGACGGTGTCATTAACTGAGATAAACAGAAGGGGCCACATTTTGGGGGAAAGATAAAACACTCAGTTTTGGGCAGGGTGAATTTTACATGCCTGGGGTCACCCTCTCTTGATGTGAAGTAGTTAATTGCCAATGAGGGTCTGAGGCTTAAGAGAGAGATCTGGGCTGAATACATAGATTAACTGAAATGTAAACAATGCAAACCTCCTTGGTCAAGCACAGAGTGAAAAAAGAATAGAGCTTTAAACTGAGCCCTGAGGAAATACCAATAAGTGGAAGGAGAGACAGCAAAGGAGGCTGAAAAGGATTATCCAAGGGAAGAGGAGAGTTTGAGAAAGAGGAAGAGGTCAAAAGTGTTCAATGTACAAAACACTGTCTAAAGAAAAGGTCAAAACAGTCAAAGTAAGGAGTGCAAATGCCCATTGGATTTAGCAATTACAAGGCCATTAGTGATTGTAGCAAAGATTGTAGCAAAACTAATGCTAGTAAAGTGATAAAGGGAAAAGTCAGACTGTGATGAGCTGAGGAAAGGTGGGAAGTGAGGACTTGGTGAAAAAGCAAATGTAGCTCACCCTGTCAACCACTGGCTTTGACATTTGCAGGAATGTAAGGTAGGAGGGGGAAAGATGTGGTGATAGGAGAGCTTACACAAAGTTAAAGCAGCTTGAGCATGGTTAAATGAGGCATAGTTAAATAGACCAGTGACAAGCAAAAGGTTTTAGATACAGGAGACAGAGGGTTGAGAAAAAAAAAAAAGAGGAAATCCTCGAGGAGGTAAGAGTTGAGAAGATTTAGAGCATAGTTAGGAAGGTTCTTATAATGAGGAATATGGAAATTTCTGATTGCTGAAAACAGAAGTATCCAAAATACCCAACAATAAGATAATATATAATTCTAAGTTATGGATTTTATAGTCATTCGGGTGAATGTGGTCTCAAGGCCATCTAGCATTATACAAACACTTCATGACCTAACAGAAAAAAAAACAAACGGCATGATATAAAACATTATGAATCCTAAAATGACAAATATGATAAAACAAATATAGGGAAACACAGCCTAGGATGGAATAAGAAGAATGAACACAATTGGTTTTAGGTGGTGGGATTATAGTTAAATATTTTTCTAATAGATTTTGTGTCACAGTATGATGTACTGTAAAATTTTTAAGAATACTTTTTTAAAATCAAGAGACATGAAAATGCTAGAAAATACCATTTAAGGTTAGGCATCCAATTAACTAGATAATTTTATTAAATATAAAATGATTGCTTGGGTTTGATAAGTAACGTCCTCTCTTCTCCAGATTTTTGGAAGAATTATGAAATAAGGAAGAGACAGATAGTTATATATCCAATTGTCAGCTTCACAAAGCTGAATTACAGAACAAGATTTGAATCAGTAGACAATTGTGCTTCCTAATACTTAAGCTTGGAATTAGATTTATCTATTCAGTCAGAGCATTTAGCCCATCTGCACCACCTCCCAGGGAGCAGATCCTTCCAGCGTGATGCTGTAGACAAGAGAAAAAGAAAGAGGCTACGCCAGGCACCATTTAGTTCCTTTTCCCCAACCTGCCCAAATAGATTATGGAGGAGGAATAGTCTTCACAAACTTTTCCCCTCTGAAATGTGAGGTGGAAGTTCACTCCTCCACAGTGAAATGTAGACTGGGGGTGGACCAAGTGTTCTCCTCTAATATTAACAACAATGCACAGTAAAATCCTTAAAGGGAAACTGAAGGAGCACATTTCATCTCATTTTGACCCTTCCTAGGGAATACAGGGCAACACTCAAAACACATTTGTTGAGTGAATAAAACCAAATGAATAAAATGGCACCAACTATATTGTCTGTAGCCATAAATTAAATAATTCAAAAATATATAAGTAAAATATAAATTCTAATAAAGATATACAGTATTGCATAGATTCACACAAGCAAAATCCCCCCCCCCCTTTTTTCCTTTCTCTGAAAGTGAATGCATCTTATAGTTGGTATTTTAGCTTAATTGGCAGAGGTTTAGTCTACCTAAATAATGCTACATCTGACAACAGATTGAGTATTAGATTTAATGCAATATAGTGTGTAAAAACACTTCAAATTATTTCCTTATTACTAAAGAAAACATGTAGAACAAATATATGCATACATTCCCTTTCATTCTCTTTCTCCCTTTCTCTTTCTCTCTTCCCCTTCCCCCCTCCTTCCACCCCCCTCTCTCTCTTACTTTCTCTCATGAACACAATTTAAGAGCTCAGCATTATTGCAAACCTCAGAATCAAGGTTCTCAGAGCAAGATCTTTTCTCAGCTTCTAATAATCTGCCATTCAGCCTTGGGAGGGAAGAAGATGCAGAATGCGAGGCTAATTCTTCACTGAAGGTGTTTTCTTTATCTTCTCCTAATGTGTCGTCTTGTTTTCTGTGACTATTCTTTTTTAACATGGTCCTTGGCCGAGGCAAAGGTTTAACGTGGTCACCTGCTTCAAGTCTGCTGCTGTTTTCTGCTGAGAAAGGAAATAGGGGTGCAGAGAATAAATGACCATGATTTCAAACGCACCCCAGGGTGCCGCCCTCACCCCCTCCTGTGCCCATGCACCTTGGCTCTCTGCCCTGGAGAGTCGGGGAAGCCCTTGGCATGTCTCTACAAGTGAGAGCAGTTTACAATCAACATTTTTTTAAAGTTGCCCCCCTGGAAATAATTAGTATACTTTATTTTTGTGAGAAGTTAACTTTTCAACATCATGAACTTTTCATGGTATTTAAAAATAATTCAAACAAAACACTTGCCCAGTTTCTACCTCTATAAAATGAGGATGTTTGTCCATCAAACATTTACTGAGTACCTGATGCCAGCCCTGTACATATCACTGACATTACTGGTGCTCATAATTAAGACAATGGCATTTCTAAACAAAATTGCAAAACAAAGATAAGTGCTGTAAGTATAAAGACGATGTAGGCATGCAGGGAATAGGAAAGCTAACTCTCACAGGCAGAAAGCAGAATTAGATGATTTGTAAGTGATCATTCTTTGAGGCAATAAAACCTCTCTAACAGTTATTAAAATTTCAGTTACTGTTTCCATTACTGCTAAGTTTAAAACAAGAATTTAATGCTGATAAGCTTCCAGTGCTAAAACAATTATGATTATGAAAGCTTTTCACTCATATACCTCTTGCCTAAATTTTCCTGTTGTACATACTCAGTTATCTGTTGTTCTGTCAATGCATTCTTCTGAAAAACTCTTGGAGACTAATTAACACCTTCCTCCTGATAACCTATAACTGAGCTTATGAAAGCTGCCTGAAAAGAAGACTCTAAAACCATAGCAAATAGGTATCACTGTAAAAGTTTCATTGCCAGTTTTTGCTATGTTCTAAATTCCGGCCAAATGTTGAATCCAAAAATCTAAGAGGCATCCTAGATTCCTCCCACACTTCCCCCCATAACCAAAACATCAGCAAACTCTATTGTTTCTACTTGCTAAATATTTCTGTCACTTACCCCACTTTCTCCATGCCCACTGTCAGCTCCTCATCCTTTTTCCTAAAGTACTGCCTCAGTCATATCTATAAAGGGCAAACCAGATCATTTCCCTCCCTCCACAAAATTCTTCAATGGCTTCCCATCATCCAGTCCTACAGAAGACTATGACTTCGAACAATATAAAAGGGCTTCATGGTCTTGTCCCTGGCTGCCTATGCCTTGTCTCCTGGCAGACCCATTTTGTGATTTTGGTTTCTGAGATGCTGAGCTGACAGCTGTTCTGCAGACACCCCACAATCTCTCCAGCTACCACATCTTTACCCCTGCTGACCCCTCTACCTAGAAGGTCTGCTCTGACTTCTCCTCCTGACAGATACACATCTTTCACATCTTAATTTAAGGCTAAAACTAAGCAGATTCTTGTCTAATGCTTGGATCTTGGCTCTGACACTTATTAGCCTGGTAACCTTGCACATGGCTTGGAGACCTTGGTTTTCTCATTGGTAAAATGTTAAGAATCCCTAAGGTGGACATGAGACTTCAGTGAGATTATTTATGGAAAAAATATATGCTAATTACATAGCACATTATTGGATACACAACAAGTGCTCAATGAACATTAACAACTGTGGTGAACTTTTTGTTTATCATTTCTGCTTTCTTTAAGGGAGTTTCTCCTCCATTACATCCATGTGATTTTGGTGGATTAACAAATATCTCCCCCACACCCAGTGAGAAGTGTGGACACATGATGCCCTCCTCCCCTGCCCCTGGGTTATTCTAGAAAGTCCAATTCCCCTGTTCACAGCAGGTGGTCCACAGGTGGGTACATGATAAGGTGAGGCAAGTGCACCCGTATTTTTCCTTTTAGAGTTGGAGGGTTTGAGACAGTGCCTTTAAGGTCATGGAGTTGGAAGGATCTAATATGGAAACTGCTGGTGGTTTCCTTCTGGTCAAGTGAAGGACTGTCTGAGAAAATGAGGCTGGCAAATAGAGAAAAATAGAGCTAAAAGGTGGAGTGCATTTGTGAGGGTTGAAAGGGGGAGAAAAGGATCAAGAATTCAGGGTAGAAGTAAAGAAGAAAAGTAGAGAGAGAATCTAGATGACATCCACAATGTACTGAGTCTCCAAATCTAACCAAACCTAAAGCAAAGCCTCTGATATCCTTGCTCAATAAGACCATAAATTCCCCCTTTCCACTGAAGTTTGTTTGAGTTTCGCTCACTTGCAATCAAGAGTCCTAAGACTACCAATATTTGTCAGAGTTATTGCTTATATCTTCATGCCCTCCAAGAAGCCTCACTGATTCCCTCAGGTAAACTTAGGTGCCCACTCTTCTGCATTCTTACTGTAGCTGTACGCAACACCCCAACTAAACTGTAAAGTCTTGGAGGATTGGTACTAGAAGTAAATATGTGAATAAATAAATGATCTGCCTGTGAATAAATGCTAGGTATTACAAAGAATAAAAACATTTACATAGTGCTTAAGACTTTTCTGGGTACTTTAAATATATGAACTTATTTAATTGCCTAAAACCCCTAGGAGCGGTTCAAATATTACCCATTTTACAGATGACTAAAATGGGAAACACAGAGATCTTGTGCCCAAAGTCACGTACTTTATCTACTAAGTGGCAGATCTATGAATAAAGCAGTTGCACCCTAATTCCAAAGCCCATGCCTCTTATCATTTAATATTAAAATAAAATCAACATTCCCTGTAAAAAATAGGCTTTCTATAATCACTACCCTTGTAACAGTTGCTCTATAAAGTGACAGCCTGGTTATTGCACTTTTTCCAAAAGACAAGCACAAAGAAAACCTTCAAGTTTTATCATCTTATCAAGAAAAAATTGCTACTCATCAATATCTCAGCACATTAGAAATATTAAGTTCCAAACACTCTAAGAAAAATGTAAAAGCCTAACAATTTCGAGAAGGATAGCGCTTAGCTTATTAATCATATTCCTTTTTTCATGAATGAATTTTTATATATTAATTTATTCATTCAAATATTTAATGAATCCTAGATGCCAGGTACTATCTTACGCCACTAGCCTCAATTTTATTCTCCAATCTTCAGAACCTGGGAATATGATTTTTAATGTATTTTATACCAAAATTCTACTTCCAAAATGTTAAGTTCTCAGAAAGTAAAAAAGCCTATACACTTTTTATATGTCTTGTATTACAATCAAATGACTAAAATTACCTATTTTGGCATACTGGATAGCAAACAAAAAACAGCTAATGATTGTTAAAAATATACGGCAGTGCAGATTTGTGTGATATTTAGAATCCTGGTGCCACCGTGTGGTTAAAACATGTACTTACTTATTCATTTTAACTCAACAGGTTTTTTTAAAAAAGGGTATTAAATAAGTAGATTGTTGCTTTGCTGATTTTCTACCGTGAATTTTAAATTATATACTATCACCTATCTCAGACTTATTTTTAGCTGCTACATGCTCACATTTTCTTATTAATCTAATGAAAACATTTTTAGAATCAAGTCCAATCACATAAAAACAATCCACAAAAACATGTTTTATTGAAGTTTATTTGGGCAAAAAACGATATCCAAATGGGTAGCACCCCAACAGAAAGTGGCAAAGAACTTGGAGGGAGTGGGAAGGGGAAGCTTATATAGAGCAAACCCAGAAGCAAGCAAGGAAATATTCTGATTGGTTATCTAAGCTGTGTTGCCTTATTTGGGCTGTTTCTGATGGAAAGCCTCATCATAAGGTGTCTATTTCTGAATGGCTGGAATTAAGTGTCCATTTCTTAATACAGTGGGCCTTAATGGAAAGGCATCCTCTCTCAACTTTCCATCTGCTACTTTGATTTGTTAATCAGGGACTGGCCAAGGCCAGTCACCCCAGTCTAATAACCTGCATTTTACTTTAACACTATCCAGTATGATCTAGTATGCAAAGTATGAAATATTTGTAAGCACTATATTCATTGATACTAAAGCAAGGAGATTTTCCTAAAGGTTAGCATCAACTAATATCTCTTTTATAAAGAGAAAGACCAGAAAATCCTGAACCCTTAACCTTGCATGTGCATGTCTCTGTTGGCAGTCTGAGGGTCCTCAGAGATGTTGGGCTACCCCACTCCAATTTTGCTCCACTGTGTTGGAGCTGGGTAGAATTGTGAGAACCACTGTAACCACAAATCACACCAGGTACTTCCTCTTAGAAAATTGAGTGTTAGTGGATTATCCTAGGAAACAAGACCAAATGGAGATTCCCTTTTCTTAAGGAGAGTCTGGAGGCTTAAATAACAGCAGAAATAACAACAAATTCTGGCAAATGGGTAGGATGATTCTTTTAAGGACAAGTTCAATGCTGCTATAACTCTAATCTTGGCGTATAAGATGGATTAGAAAGTATTCCACTGAAGTTTCATGGAAGCTTATTGGGCATAGGCAAGCCTATACCTAGATGTTTATGGAACTGCAATTATGGATGATTGAAAGATGCTTTAGTCTTCTACCAGTGTGGGAGTTTAAGATTGTTTATGAATTCCAAAAATAGATATTGGATTATGTTTGCAAACTGGTCTGTTCCTCTTGGCATATTAGATTACATTAGATTCAGAGGTTTCACTTTTACTTGATTAAATAATGATTAAGGCTTTGACTGGGCCACGTCAGTAGGACATTGCATCCCGCCCCCTTGGTAAGCAGGGAGTCACAGAGAAAACTACACAGCAGAGAAGAGAGTTGGAGTTTTGAGCTGGAGCCTGGGAAGTAAACACACAGGAGAAGAACACAGAGGAATTGAGACAGCTCCACAGACACTGCAGAGGCCCCAGGAAGAGAGAGAAGCAAGCCTGAGCCCGGAAAGAATTGAGCCCCAGGGAGAGAGACAGCGCCTAGAGAGCCTGATGGCCTGCAGCAGATATTGGAAGAAGCTGGGACCACAGAGCCTTAAGAGGAAGAGAAAGCCTGAACGTCACAAGCCATCTTGCTCCAACGCGTGGCAATAGACTTTGGTGAGGGAAGTAACTTATGATTTATGGCCTGGTAACTGTAAGACTCTACCCCAAATAGATACCCTTTATAAAAACCAACAGATTTCTGGTATTTTGCATTAGCACCCCTTTGGCTAATACAATCAGGCCAAGCATGAATGCAAGACTGATTATACAACTGGAGATCACAATTATGGATTTTCTCTAAGTTTCTATTTTGATTTATGTCTGCAAAATGGAAAAGCCAAGTCTGACTTTTTTTCTTAAATATTGACTATGTACCATATAAAGATATTTTGTGACCTATTATCTTAAAATAAATTTTCAACAAATACAACTATAGTAATAGTAACCAAACAAATTACCTGAAGGTGTGCTTTTGATTGGAAGAATTCTAAGTTTAGGTTTTTCTTTTATTTTCTCTTCTTCAATTTCCAGATCCTTATTTTGAGGCTCAGATGAGGAATTTGCAAGAATGTCTTCACAATCATCAGGTGCTCTTTCCTCATCATTTTTGATGGAGGATTCTGGCTTATCTTTGGTAATGTCACTGTTTGATTTCTTGGTTTTTAAAAAAGACGGCCTTGGAGAATTCTTTTCTTCATCATCTGATATATGAAAATCATTCATTTTTTTCTTAACTGAATTTTCATCTATTGAAGTGTCAGAAAACTCACCTAAAGAAACTGAAAAACAAGAAAAAAGTGTTTTCAATGGCGTATTTTAAAGATTCAGGTTATGTTAATAAAAAAAAACAAGATAAACTTCAAGGACAGAAATGAATTTACAAACATGAATAAACACAAATCTATTTCTAAAATAGATGTACCTCTAGAAAACAGCTAATAACTTAGTTTTTTTAATTAAAAAATTATTTTTAATATCAATGTTACAAGATACTCAGTTAACACAAGTTAATAATTACAATAACAATAAATCTGCTTTGATCAGAGGTTACACTCCACCACCACTCCCCATTTTTGTACATTCCTGAATCTTGAGGGATTTTGGATGATGTCCACTCTGACTGCTTCAGGCTGAGAAGGGACATAGATATTATGGGGCAGTGGAATGGAATTTTTGTGCTTGTAACTGAAGATACTCCTTGCTTTTGGGGTGGGGCTGGTCCGTGATCATCATTTTGTTAGTTGCCCAGGGCAGCCTGAAAAACAGAGTAGGAGTTGGCTGCATATCTGCTGGGTTTTAGGACTCAACCGGCATATGAACAATCTGAAGACTTTAAGCCTCTGAGAAATATACTTAACAGGTAAATTGAAAATTATAGGTTCAGATAAAAGGAGTAGAAGAATCAGGATTAGGGTATTTATAAACAAATATAACTATGTTATACTGGGGAAAAGATTTTCATATATTCCCAGATAAGGCCCACTGAGGGAATGTTGAATTCACGAGGCTGTGTGGCTTGCCTATGGTGTCTGGATGTCTTAGGGCCCTGAGGAGCAGTTTTGTTTGATGCTTTGTTAACTGTGGCAGTTTGTGAAGTCTGACTGAGACCTGCATAAGCATAACCTCCAGAATGACCTCCCTACTCACTTTGAAATTTTTTAGCCATAAAAACACTATTTTATTTAATGTTTTCTCTGTTTGGGAAAGGTCTTTCTCCAAATGCATCGCTGATTAACACTTGGTAATAATCCCTTTGTGCCAAGGAGGCTCATTCTCAGGAGTCATGTCCCACGTCTGGGGGGAAGGTAGTGAGTTTATTTGAAGTTTGGCTTAGAGCAGGGGCTCTTAAACTTTTTTATTCCACAGACCCCTTTGCCAGTCAGGTGAAAAACACAGATCCCTTATAAGCTCACCCTATACTGTGTATTATTTAATAAATATATCACACCCGCACCAACACATCCCTACAAGAATAATGTTTTTTTGAATTTCAATTCAAGCTCATGGACCTCTTGTTAAGAACCCCTGGCTTAGAGAGAGGCCACATTTGAGTAACAAGGAGGTTTTCAGGAGGCAACTCTTAGGCTCTAATTATATTTAGGCTTAGTTTCATTATTACAGGAATAAGGTTAATAAGTGCAAGCCTTAAGATCCAGGGCTTGGCTTATTGGCCTGTTTTCTCCTATTAGGCAAGGCTTATATATGCCAGAGCTTTTTATCACCTTATTTGAGAAAGCAACTGGATTTTCCCAGGAGGAAAGTTTAATATTTGTTAGCTATGGTGTAGGCCTTTTACTACCCAGAATACTTACCTATGTCAACAAGGATACATTTATATTCCATCGAAGTATCTAGCTAGATAACTTTCAAAATGTTCAAAAGGCCTTGTCTGTTGGGACACCTGACCATATCCCATCTTTACCTTCTTACTAGGTTTATGTTAAATTCAGGGGGAGGGATATGGGAAAGTTGCATATTTTATTAGAAAAATGTTATATGCCACAGAAATGAGAAAATTTCCTTGCCAGCTATACTGTTTTATTCTGACGCTTCTCTGAAAGTATATACAAGTCTAAACCTCATCTTCAGGAAAAAGAAAAACGGGAGAGAGAACTTTACACAAGAAGCAAGGCAAGTATATAATTTATGCTCTGTCAATTAGCTAACTTAGTTTCTATTATCATTTATGAAATAAATATTTCAATTAAATTAATTTATTCAAAACATTTATTGAGTGCCTACAGTGTGTCAACAGCTGTACTTGCTCCAGAAAATGTCATCTAAGGGTTGATCAAAAAAAAAAAAAAATTGTCCATGGGGCATTTATATTAGACTCTGGATTGTAAAACTCTCATTTGCATACAACTTTATTATTAAAAAATTAAGAGTGTTTGTAAATGGAAGAACTAGTAATTTTCTAATTAGTCTTTTCCATAAAAATGTTCTAACTAAATTCTGCTCACAACATAGTATTAGATTTTACTAATAGAAAAATAATAAAGAATGCTAATTTATCCATATGGCAATCATTTAACTGCTATTCTGATTTCTTTTACAAATAACAGTAAGTGATTAAGAATTATTCACTGAATATTCAAAGAATACTGAACTTTACATTTAGAATACTGTATGCTTACACATGAAAACTACAATTTTAAGATTCTTACATAGTCAAAAGAAATCAAAATGAATCAATTAAATCATAAAGGTACTGACATAGGCAACTTGAAGGGTCATTGTTCTTTGAACTGGCCCCTATCTCAGAATCACTTGGGTTACAACCAAATAATTCTGATTTAAAACAAGCATCCCAAGTGATTTTGATATGTAACCAAGTTTAGTTCTGTGTCCCTAGTTGCTAATTATTTATAGGATACCCCAGGAGGTACTCTTCAAAGGTGGATCAGTATTCAATGAGGTTTACCATGGATAAGCCAATCTTTCACTGTACATTTCCTGTCAGTTGATTCATATTTTCAAACACACATTCAGGAACAACTGAGGGCAACCATATAACTTCTTGACAAGAGTGGCTTTCTACTCATAAAAAAGTTGGAAATCTAAAACCAGTGGCTTAATCAATATTATTTTAACATAAGTGATTATTTTTGTGGACAGGTGAAATGTAATTAAGGAAGAAAAGTGGTTTAATTTTCCATATTCTCACATACCAATCTCATCACTGTCAAAGTCATCAGAGTATTCATAACTTGTCTGTCTAGCTGATCGAGCTGTAATTGCTTTTATTAGTTCATCCTGAAATGAGATAAGTTAAAATCAATCCTATCCAAACACAGAGGTCTCATATTTATAATTAATTCTTTAAACAAATGATGCTTCATTAATCACTGCCTCCAAACTTTATGTTTCATTCATCTAACAAACATTCTGTGAAAGCCAACTTTATGCCAGAACATGGCAGATTAACATACCATCCTCATGGAGCTTACAGTTAAGTGGGAGGAGACAGAAGCTATCAAATACATCAACTACAGGTTATAATTAGAACTAGAGAGTAATAAGGGGGGTTCAGTTTAGACAGGATTTGCTAGACACTGACATTTTGGAAGAAACTAGAGCTTTTGTTTCAGCATATTGCAAAAATGAATGCAATCAATATTGCAAAGTTAGTTCAAAATTGCGGTGAACCGTCAGAGGAGACTCAGACATTATTTTACAGAGAAAAGCCTATTTTTATACGAAAATAGCAATTTAAACATTGATTTAACATTTGAATTAGTAATAACATAGTACTGAGACTGATTTGTTAGTCTCAAAGCCACACAGTAGGGTTTGTAATGCAGAAGCCAAACATTTGCAAAACCTCAAAACAAATGTAAGATTTACTCTTGCTTTCTGCAGAACACTGTTCCCAGAACCATTTCATGTCCATCATTCCTAACACAGTATTTAAACTGCAAAATCATTAAAAACAAAATTGCTTTGAAATACTTTACCTGGAAAGAAGTTCTTTTGGTGGCTTTTGGACTCTTTGTATAAGCCAAAGTTGTGCTAAAAACTTCATCAGACATAGTGTAATTTTATTTTTCACTCTTTATAAAATGGAAAATAAATGATTCCAATAATTCAACTCTGAAGGTAGCTGAAATATTAAAATTAAAAAACAGATTTTTTTCCATGCTTCAGAATTTCTATTACTATAAACAGTTGGCAGGAAAAACAAAACAAAACAAAACAAAACACCAGCCAACAAAAACAAAGAAAAGCATCTTTTTTGAACACTGAGAGACATCTTCACTTAAAAATATAAACTTACATCTTGTAAAGAAATATCGAATTCTCACAAGATTGTTTTCAAAAGAGAAAATCCAAATGGAACTTATTCTAAAATAGTTTTGCAACTTATTTTAAGCATGAGCAAATCAATGATTGCAACAGGTTAATACAACAAAATGTTGCCAACTGAAATAAGACGCCTTATTTTTAACCTTGCTTCCATTCAAAAAGTTTAACTCTATGCCTTCAAAACAGTCATGCCTTATTTATTTAAAAGGCTCCCAAAAGAACTGTCAGTGTAAAACATATAACTAAGGGCAACACACACACACACACAACACTGCTTGCACGTTGCGCTATTCTCAGAAAAACAAAGATTATAATGCCAAACCACAAATTGTTACAGTATTTATTTCAAGCTATTCTTCCCTCTCGCAAAAGTATTAATGCAAACGTAGCTTCTGGGCTGGGCTGCATTTAAATCACTGTGCAACTGGGCCCAGGATCCTTTCTTGGCTCTCAGAAGAGAGGAGAATCCCAGGCCTCCGCCACCCGCCGCCGGCAGCAGCAGGCGCCCAGCGGTGCGCCCCGGTTACTCATTCCGCGCCGCGCCACTCCCCTGAGCTCAGGTGCACATGCCAGGACCAAGCACACCTGTGCGCAGTTTCCGCTCCTTTCCTCCGCCAGCTCCCTCGTACCCAACCCGGCCTCTCCAACGGCGGGCTTCGAGGGCCTGAGGACCCAGCTGCTGGCCTCGGGCGAGGGAGTTTCAGCGCTGCTAACCTAGGCCTTAGCCGGGTAGCGCTCGGAGATTAGGCACTGTACTGAGCAGGAGGGCGGGACTAAAAACGGAGGTGGGAGGTGGTTGCTAAGGAAACAGCGTCTAGGGGAGGAAGTGACTTTTCTAACCCCGGGGGCTCTTGGGTACCCAACACTATCGTGACGCGTCGCTAGGACAACCACGGAAGTGACATCACCTACGTGGGTCTGGGGAGAGATGAGCAATAGATGTCGCCAGTGCTTGTACTGTTGCTTAGGAGACAGGACTCAGTTCCCACCCGTTTCCCAAGACCCTTGCCATCTGCCAGTGAAATGAGGGTTTTTACCGCAGAAGCTGAGTGAATCAAAGTGTATACGTGGTTTAGCCACAGTCAGGATATAAAGTTTTGTGAATCGGAGTAGGCTGTCAGTAGACAGGACAGTATAGCATAATAGTGACGTTTGCAGACTCTGGGGTCAAACTGCACCTTTGAATCCTGACGTCTCTATCTTATACCCGTGTGGTATCGTGCAAGTTAAAGTCTCTATGCATCAGTTTCCTCTTTTGAAACAGGGAGACAATAATAACCACCTTAAAAGATTACTGTGAAGATTGAATGAAATAAATCAGGTGGAATGTTTGGAAGAGTGCCTGGAATTACATTAAGTATTAGATATACTTTTTAGGCAGCTCAGCCACACAGGGCCAAGGCTGGAAGTCGCCCCTTATCAATACACTTGAATACCCATTTGATGTCCATATTACTGTAGTTTCCCCCTTTGTATACCTAAAGGATAATCTGGTTAAAATCAAACCCGTCAACAAACAAAATGATTGATAGGCATTGGTACCACGTACTTCTAAAGTAATATTTTATTTTTAATATAAAAGATGCATAATCCTAGTTTAATGTACTGAATTATTTCATTGCTTAGTAATTAAACTTCTTGCTGGTATTTTTTTCCATATTCTCTGAAACATCAATTTTGTATACATTCAACAACTATTTAAGAAGAAACCACATTGAGATATTTAATAAATCAACTTCTTGAAAAACCAAATATGTGTGACAATAAATATGAAATTTAGTTAAAAAATGCATTTATGATGTTTGCAAAGCATTTAAAAAAATCGTGGTCAGTTTATGTTCAACTTGTTTTTGTTTGAAAAACTCAATTTGATATTTGCTTACTTTTGATTTTTCAAACATTTTTGAGCAAGTCTCTGCATCGGAGAAAGATTTTTCCATTTTCACCAGTTACTGTTAAGTTTTTCTGACCCTTATAAGTTATTAAACAACAAATATGATTCTTTGATAGCAATTGTGCCTATGATGAGAGGACAGCTTCATACATTTTCCTTATATGTGAAATACTAATTTGCTCATGTTCAAACTTTCATATTCAACTCAAAAATCTCTAAATTTTTTCTTAACCATTTGATTAATATAGTTTTCATTTAGATATGATTTAAAGTAATAAAACTCACAAAAGATATCAATTAAAAGAACCCTTAGGAAAAAGATTCCATCTTTCTTCAAAACCCACTAGATTTTTGTTTTGTTCTTAATAAAAAAACATTTAATAGACGTTATCAAGGAAGATGTGCTATGTAAAGCTCCAATAAACAAAGACGATTAACCTAAACTGGTTAATTTCCCCACAAGACCAAAGGACAGTATCTTTCCCCAGTATCTCTCATCTTATGTAGAAGAATCTTATATTAAATATATTTTCGCATAGCTTCAGTACATTATGCTGATAGTAACATTATGTAAGACCCAAATTAATAGCATGATTTTATCTAACATGTAGTTGACATTAAATATATAATTATTGAATGACTAAACTCCTGAATAAATAAAGAGCATTTTAATTGAAAAAAAATTGAAAAATTCCAAATGAAGCTCACAAATTCTCACTCAGGTAAAAGAAAACATTATAAGACACATAATTCCAGTAGCTTATATAACATTTTCTTCCTATTTTCTCTTTATATTTTCGAATACACACTCGATCTCAGAACAATTTTCCTGGCAGAATATATCCTTTGAGTTTAATATCCTTTTCATTACTGAACTTTGCCTTTATTAATTCATTCTATCTGCCCATATCTATTACATGTTCTAGGACAGACTTTGGGAATTCAAAGGCAAATCAGACTCAGTTCCTACCTGAGTAAACATAATGGTGATTGTGATAATTACTCAGTAGAAGTACAAAGTAAGAAATTATCAAGAGAAGGAAGACTCCTTCCTGGAGGCTCTGGATAGTCTGACAGAGGAAGTGATTTTGAGTTGATTAATGAGTTTAGGAGATGTAGAAGACTCAGAAATATATTTTAGGTAGAGGAAGTATCCTATGACTATCCTACAGTGGGTTTAACAAGTCACTGAGAAGTGACTCTTCAAAATTTTCCAGTCAAGTTGTTTGTTTTGCTGGAGCTGGCAGCTCAAATTAGAGTTAAGATAAGAATTAGAAAGAGACAAAAGATCTTGCACTCACAGCCAACTCTAGTGGAATAAATAAAGTGCCTGCACAGCATTTTGAGAAATGTACTGCAAAAAGTCAAACCTCTTGGGGTCAATGGATAAAACACTATACTCACATTGAGTATTGAATGTCTATGTCAGAATAAAATGAGATCAGGGGCCCAGAACAAGCACAGTTATCAATCCCAGTGCCTATTTATGGGATGAGAACAGTATAAGACACATAGAAGGTGTAACCGTTGGGGAATTTGATGTAATTATGAATTCCAAAAATATAATTGGATCATGCCTGTAATCTGATCTGTTAATCTGGGCATGATTGAATTATGATTAGGGCATTGACTGGGCCATGTCAGTCAGTAGGGCGTTGAGCCCCACCCCCTGGTGGGTGGGGAATTGAATGTAAAAGGCAAGGCAAAGAACAGAGAGG